>BMAO01002170.1:0-302517 GCA_019973975.1 Trichonephila clavata | reverse complement strand
AGTACCACTGAAGACCCGCCGTGTAGGGGAGAAATGCACATAAATTATGTCGAGAGCTCAAACGTCCTCCCGTTGGTGTGGTGTGGTAGTTATGAGAGGGGGTGCCAGCTCAGGTGTCGTCCGCGTCACTTGACCATGGTTCAAAATTACGCGGACCGTCCCCAAAAGGCCTCGTGTTGCTGAACAGTGGGACATTAATATTCACTCAACTTCACAAATTCAGCACTTCCAATATTATTTTCCGAAATTATTTTGATTTCTTTGTTTCTTTCCTCTCCGCTTAGCCCTGCGTTGCACGGGCTTTTACCGACTGAATAACTTCACCCTCGTGGAAATTTCGTGTTTCCCTCTGGCCGATAGCACTTGTGTGTGCGGGCGTGCGATGTGAGTGATTTCTTTAACAATCTCATAAAAACTCCCTTTTTCGAAATTTGTTCTTGCGTTGGTGTGGTGTGGTAATTATTAAAGGTGGGTGAAAGCTCATGTGTCGTCCTCGTCACTTGAGCATGGTTGAAAATTTCGAGGTCCGTCACCAAAAACCCTCGAATAGGCAAACAGTGCGAATTTAAAAATCACCCACTCACTCTCCAATTCTTTCGCTTTACCGAGTGAATAACTTCATCCCCATGGAAATTTCGTGTTTCCCTCAGGCCGATAGCACTTGTGTGTGTGTGTGTGTGTATGCGCGCGATGTGAGTGATTTCTTTAACTATGTCATAAAAACTCCCTTTTTCGAAATTTGTTCTTGCGTTGGTGTGATGTGGTAATTCTAAAAGATGGGTTAATGCTCAGGTGTCGTCCTCGTCACTTCAGCATGGTTGAAAATTTCGAGGTCCGTCACCAAAAACCCTTGAATAGGCAAACAGTTCGAATTTAAAAATCACCCACTTCACTTTCCAATTCTTTCCTTTTCCTGAGTGAATAATTTCATCCCCATGGAAATTTCGTGTTTCCTTCAGGCCGATAGCACTTGTGTGTGTGTGTGTATGCGCGCGATGTGAGTGATTTCTCTAACTATGTCATAAAAAATCCCTTTTTCGAAATTTGTTCTTGCGTTGGTGTGGTGTGGTAATTATTAAAGATGGGTGAAAGCTCAGGTGTCGTTCTCGTCACTTGAGAATGGTTGAAAATTTCGAGGTCCGTCACCAAAAATTTTCGAATAGGCAAACAGGGTGAATTTTAAAATCACCCACTCACTTTCCAATTCTTTCGTTGCAATTTTTTATTTCCCGAAAACGAAAATGTAGTCTTTTTAAAAATAGTTGTATGCTGAAAAAAAGACAGAAAGTATAAATTTTTAAAATTACAAAATTTCACTACTATTTTAATTCTTGGAGTAGAATTGTGAGGATTTTTTTGAAATATTCGACTCGGGGAAAAAAGTTTCATGCAATTACCTTTATAAAAGAAGAAATTATTAAATGATTGATTTAAGTATTTTGAGTGTTTTATTAAAATTTGTTCAAAAAAGTTTTTGGCTTTTTTTTAAAATCCCTGATTTTAAAAGTTTTAAATTGAAAATTTCGAAGTCCGTCGCCAAAAAACTCTGGAGTAGGTGAACAGTGCGACTTTTTAAAAATCCCTCACTCACATTTCAATAACGGAAAAAATATTGCAACAGCAAGTTTGACCTTGGCCGCTGAGCGTTAAACAGAGGGGGGGGGAATAATAATGATTCTCGCGCATGCGCAAAGCCTTTAGAATGTCTTTAAAGTTTTCATTATTTTTGAGGGCTCAATTTTTAATTGAAAATTCCAAGTTTTCACATATTGATTGGAAACAACAATAATTTTTAAAGAAAAAGGTTACAAAAATAATGCTTGTATGATTTCTCGCAAAAACTTTATTTTATGAAAATCACAAAAAGAAATCTTTAAAATCCGTAATTTTTAAGCGAAATCGACACACGGGAAGAGAAAAAATCATAAAATATGCAAAACAGCATTGTTTTGTAAAAAAAAAAAAAAAAATTTTTTTTCTATAAAATTCTTTAAAGAAAAATAGTTTTTTCCCGGAAACGAAACTGTAGCCTTTTTAAAAATAGTTGTGTGCTGAAAAAAAGACAGGAAGTATAAATTTTTCAAATTAAAAATTTCACTACTATTTTAATTCTTGAAGTAAAATTGTGAGAATTTTTTGAAATATTCGACACGGGGAAAAAAGTTTCATGCAATTACGCATTATTTTAAAGTAAACTATAAGTTTTATGAAAGAGAACAAAAATTTCGATACTGATAAATATTTTAAATGAATCTCAGAAATGCATTTGAATGCATTTTAATTTAAAAAAATATATTAGTTTAAATCCATTATCATTAAATACTAATAAAAAAAATTCTACAGATAGCTCTTGAAACGTTTGGATGTTTGATTAAACATATATAAGTGTTAAAAATCCACTTTTGTGGGAAAACCTAGTTATATGCTAACATTCACTGAAAAAAACATTCAAAAAGAAAAAAATACTATTTGATAAAAACATTTAATTTTTTTAATTTTAATTTTATAGTTTTTCATTCCACTCTGTGTTAAAATTATTTAAACACGTATCTGCGAAAAAAAGTATATTATAAAAAACTAACTTATTAATTATTTTCAAGTATGAAAAAAGGCGACCGGCGGGTTTCTGCGAGGCGGACATCATCCTTCGCATTGACCGCGCACGGCAGTGCTGCAGTTATAGTCTTGAGTGTAGCGGAGCTCTCAGCACTCCGCCACCAGACAGTTAACCAATGTTTGGCTAAATGTAAAATAGCGTATTTTAAATTATTTTAAAAAATCATTACTTTATTTTAAGGGCGTAATTTTTACGTTAATGCTCTCAAACATCACCAACTATTTGCAAAAATAACGTACTTTGAAATAAAAAATGTACAGAGTACTACTTTTTAATTTATTTCTCAGAAAAACATAAGTTTACGAAAATCACAATTTTTTTTTTTAATCCGTAATTTTGAAGCAATTTTTTCAATCTTCGTATATGTTACGGATAATATTACTGTACACACGGAAAAAAGGTTTTGTGAGATTATCTTCATAAATGACGAAGTTATTCAATGTGAAGTAAAAATTAAGACTACTTTTTAAAAATTCTATAAAAAAAAAGTTTTGGGAATTTTATTTTTTAAATGAATGGATCTAAAAGAGAAAGGCTTGAAGTTAATTAGTGTAGAATATCGATTTAATAACACGAAAAGTAATTCATACCCAACGATTTAGAAATAATTTTCATAAAAACGCATCAGTTTTAACACTATTTTAAAAAATTCGAAAAAAATAGAAAATATCGTTATTTTACAAAAAAAATTACACCGTGTTGTGGCGAAATAAATGATCTTTCCGATTCTGTAATTATTTTTTGTCTAATTTCGACACCGAAAATCAGATGACAATTTTAATATGGTGGAAAACGTAAGATTACCGCTCGGCCGAAACGGAAGGGAAGTTCGGCCAAGTAAGCAACCGGCAGGAGTAAAACAATTCGGCGTTTTAAGGTTTTTAATTAATATCTTTTTAACTAATTACAATATCGGAATATAAATAGGCAATACGGCTTCCCCGGAAAATTCCCGATCTTTTGGTACCTTCCGCGACTTTCTGCGTGGTGCTGTTCGTGAGAAGATAGACGCACATAGATAGATAGATAGATAGATAGATAGATAGATAGATAGATAGATAGATAGATAGATAGATAGATAGATACATACATACGTTTGTTTACCTTCGAATTTTAATAGTGTAGATAATATATAAACTCATTTTATTACGAAAATTTTTATTCTCATTAACATTACATTTACCGCTTCTTGAAACGACCCCTTTCCTGAATTTGAATTCTATTTTGTTTTAAATCTATTTTTTTTTACTCGGCCTTTCATCCCTTCAGTGGGTCGATAAATGAGTACCAGGTTTGTTTGGGAACTAAAGACTGGGAAATTTTGCGTCAGACCTGATCGGGACATATGCTCATGCACCTCAGCGCCCACGTCTACTGAGAAGGGCGTAATAGATCTTGGCCCTCATGGGCTGATGCGCAACTGAGTTTAGTTTAGATAATTTATTTTTAACTGGGTGAGATTCAGCAATGGTGATGAGAATAGGATAATGAACTTTTCATCTGATTCGACGGACTAGTTGCTAATTTGATTTCTATTAACGTTGCATTTTGAAGCTGCTATTGCGACGCGTCATGTAGTTTGGAATCACGACTCGACAACATTAGTCATTAGCTCACGACAATTCGATTACTGAGGGACAACTGGTTGATCCAACAGCACACTTATGTAAACACATTGCAAGGTGGCTGAAGTAGATTCCAATTTAACATCTCAGTAAGTGAACCAATGGTTAAAGGACTTTACCACCTTCTCTTGAAAATTTAGCTTTTTTCCAATTCCTGCTATGAGTTCTCTCTCTTCCTATAAATATATATATATATATATATAATCCATAAATATGTACAAAATAGTTATAAAACCTAAGATAACTAATCAAGATAGTAAGAGAAATATATATATATATATATATATATATATTAGTCACATAGTACTATAGTAAATTCCTGGCCTTAGGAGCCAAGATTTCAGGTTTAAACAAAGTTTTGCGACAAGCCAACCTTTACCTGTATTTGCCAATACTCTGGGCCATATATATATAATTATATATATACTAGCTGTTACCCCCCCCCGCTTCGCTGGGTATTTCATGATGTTTTATAAGTTTTACTGCTTATATATATGTGTATAAATTATTGATATCTAACTCCTAGCATTAAAAATTCGATTGTATTGAAAAACATACTTAGACCTGTAACTGTCACCTCTTGATAAATAAAAAGGGCAGAACTCATCTAATTTGTATTTTCTAAAAATCTCTAAAATTGAAGCATAGAATGATGTTTGCTCTTTCGTAACCCAAAAACCAAGTGGATTCCCGCAAAATCAATTTTTGCGGTGGATCTCTACACCGTAAATTGAACATGCAAGCCAAATTTCAAGTCTAAATCAAACAGAAAAAAAACAAAAGTTTTACTATCAATATATCCCGTAATCCCGTGTGTGTGTGTTGAGAGCCGTTTTCCAAAATAACCTCTCTTTGCGGATTTCAATTCAACAAAAGAAAAATGCAAACCAAATTTCATTATTATAGTCATTGTAGCTCGAAAAAAGGATTTTTTTTTGTGTCAATACGTCCCAGTAACCCCTGCACCCCTCCGCAGAACTTGATTTACTTAAAATGCATTCTTAGTGCATCCCTATTCAACAAAAGAAACATGCTTAACAAATTTAAAGTATATGGGTCTAACAATTAAAAACAGGAATATTTTTCTGTAACTCCTCTTGACCCCTCGCAACCATCCTTGGGGGTCAATTTTCGTTTTACTTTTTGTTAGAGGAATTATATTCCATGAAAGGAACATGCCTACCAATTGTCAAGCAGGATGATCAAATAGTTTAAAAATGGAAATATTTATCGATTACGCCTCTTAATCTCCCGAAATTAAACTTGGTAGTTCATATTCGCAAAACCCATTTTGTAGCGGTTCTCTACGAAAGGAATCTGCTTATCAAATTTCAAGACTGACGTCTAATAGTTTAAAAATGGGGATAATTATCTATAACGCCACTTGAGCCCCCGCAACGCCACTTCGGTGTCTGTTTTCACAAAACCCATTTTGTAGTGGAATTGCACTCTATGAAAGGAATCTGCTCAGCAAAATTTGTGCGTCCAATAAATTAAAAATGCAAAAAAAAAATTATCAATAACGCCCCTTCCGCAACGCCACCTAGGGGTCTATTTTCACAAAACACATTTTGTAGTGTATCTCTATCCTATGAGAGGAATGTGCTCGCCAAATTTCAAGACTGTGCGTCTAATAGTTTAAAAATAGAAATAATTACTTATATCTGCCTTTAACCCCCCGCAACACCCCTTGGGGGTCAATTTTCCCCAAACCCGTTTTGTAACGGATATGTACTCCATGAAAGAAACATTCCTACCAATTTTCAAGCAGGTAGGTCAAGTAGTTTAAAAACGAAAATATTTATCTATTACGCCACTTAATCCCCCGCAACGCCACTTAAAGGTCTGTTTTCACAAAACCTTCTTATAGCTGATCTCTACTCTATGAAAGAAATCTATTTATCAAATATAAAGACTGTGCGTCTAATAGTTTAAAAATGGAAATATTTATCTATAACGCCCCTTAAGTCCCGCAACGCCACTTGGGGGCAATTCTCACGAAACCCATTTTGTAGCGTATCTCTACCCTATGAGAGGAATCTGCTTACTAAGTTTCAAGACTGTACGTCTAATAGTTAAAAAATCGGAATTTATAACGCCCCTTAAACCCCCACCCCCGCAACACCCCTTGGGGGTCAATTTTTTAAAAACCCATTTTGTAGCGGATATTTACTCCATGAAAGAAACTTACCTACCAATTTTCAAGCAGGGAGGTGAAGTAGTTTAAAAACGGATATATTTATCTATTACGCCCCTTAATCCCCCGCAACGCCACTTAGAAGTCTGTTTTCACAAAACCCGTTTTGTAACTGATCATTATTCTACGAAAGGAATCTATTTATATCAAATTTAAAGACAGTGCGTCAAATAGTTTAAAAATGAAAATAATTATCTATAACGCCCCCTAAGCCCCTGCAACGCCACTTGGGGGACGATTTTCACCAAACTCATTTTGTAGTGGATCTCTACTGTATGAAAGGAATTTGCTAACCCAATTTCAAAATTGTACATTGAGTAGTTTAAACATGGAAACAATTATTTATAACGCCCCTTAACCCCCGTAACGCCCCTTGCGTTTCGTATTTCGGAAAATCTGTTCTTAGCTGATGTCTACTCTATGAAAGGAACATGTCTACCAAATTTCAAGTATGTAGGTTGAATAGTTCCAGAGATATCGTGATTAGTCAGTCAGTCAGTCAGTGTGTGAGTCGCTTTTCTCCTTTATATATATAGATATATCTTGTTCAAATATTCAATCGTTAATAAAATACTGTTTATTCATCCACACATTCTAGTTCAAATATATTTTTTTAAACTTGTAGTCACTTGATGTTAATACAATTTTTTTAAGTATTAATTTATTAATTAAATTAAAAAATGAATAAATGGTAACAAAAGTAACAGTCCAACAGCATATATAAAAGAAAAATCATATGCTGTGTCCCTATAGCGCAATGGACTTCTAATCCAAAGGTCGTGGATTCGAATCCCAGATTGAATGGCCTAGTTTCTGAGATTGTGACTTCATTTTTTTGTACTATTTTATTAGAATAATTAAATTTAATTAATGAATAAATAGTAAAAACAAACACAAAAAATAGTTCAACATCCTATAAAGAAAAGAAAATCGAAAATTCTGCAAAGAAAATCGCTTTCTGTTTTGTCACTTAAATATTGTGATTCTGTCATATGTATATATATATACATATTTATATTATATAATTTACTATTTATTAAAAAGTAACTAAAATAAATTTTTTCTTGTTGGCCTAAGTAGGAATTGACTTAAAATTTTTTTTGAAAAAGCTTGTTTCTTTATTCTCTCACATTAGATGGAACCGCGGTAGCCTAGTGGTTAGGCTCACGAACTCGTGGCTGGCTCTTCATAAGTTCGAGGTCAAGAGCTGCCAAAGACCCACCGTGTAGAAAGGCTGATGAAAGTTAAATCTATCCGGTCTCAAAGTCCTCCCTTTGACGTGATGTGGTGTTTTGGAAAGGGTTTGCCAGCTCCGGTGTCGTTTTCTTCACGACCATGGTTCAAAAAAGTGAGGTTCGTCGCAAATAGCCTTCAAGTTGCTTTATAGAACGGCGTTAATAAACACTTTTCAAGCTTTTACTTAAAATGATAGAAAATTAGAAAGTTTTTTTAAAATAATTCTTGCCCAAATGGAAAGTAGAATTCAATAAAAGAATTATTTCATTGGAAATCAAAAGATAGTGCTCTGAGTGCTGTAACACACGTCCCATCGTTTCGGCAGCAGGTCTATGTTTTCACTCTAAAAAGAACGTGGTTGATTCTTGAGAAAGTATTACCCAGCTTCCTTCACTTTATCGTCCAAATGGAAACGTAATTCTCTCTTAAGTGGCCTTAAGGCCTACAAGTCACAAGGTGACAAATCCGGACTGTGCGGTGGGTGTTCTAACATTTCCCAATGAATTTTTAAGCTGCTTTCGCTTCACAGCAGACGTGTGGATGGACATTGTCATGAAGATCCTATATCATGTGCTGGCCTCCTCGAAAACTTTTACACCAGCTGTTCCCAGACGTTCGACCTAAACAGTGCTCGCCACAGACTACCACTTTTCGTCGATAGATGTCCACATTCAACTCACCTCCTGCAATCAAAAACCGTACTATCTCACGTTATTCCGTACTATCAGACGCATCCTTATAAAAATGTTTTCTTCATTGCATCCAAAAGGATCATCCTTTTGTTCTATTTAAAGTAATATTTTCGAATTGTAATAAAGCTCTTATATATAAGTTATATTCTTTCATTTAAAATGCAAGTGCTAACTGTATGTAAATAAATAGCATTTGTTTGTTATTTCAAGCACTAGTTCCCTTGTTAAGTGTGTATCCAAATGAAAAATATGTCAATAACCTCATTTTGGAAAAATATAGGTAATTATAAATGGTCGATGGATTTAATGTTAAATAAATAAAAATATTTATGGTGTCAAGAACAAGAATCATAAATACTGACTTAAATATTATTATACAAATAACTATGAAACATATTACGTAATGGGATTACAAATAGCTCGCGTCACAATTTTCACAGTTTTATTCTTCAATTTGGAACGAAATAGAAATTGAGTTTCTTCTGAATACTGTGCGGTGTGATTAAAATTTATTTCTTCCCTTCAAAATGATGAATTAATTACAAGATAGACAAAATTCAATTTCAGAGAAATTTAACACAAATACACAAACACTTCGCAAACATAATTTTTTTCTGATTTGTTAACTAGAGTACTTTTATTGCTTGCAAAAATAATTATATATATATTAGAAGATTATATTAGTTACTCGTGTGAGTCCTTAATAAATATTTACGGTTCTGTTCAACTTCATAAACATAAATAAGATCAAACACAGTGCATCTGAAGTTTTAATAAAAAAGGAAGAAATTCATTACTTTTGAACCGTGCAGACAACTACACTCCCGTCTGAATTCTGCATTTTTTTTTCCATTTCATTTTAAAATTCAGGTATCATTTTTAAAAATACAAGCCATTTATGAAAAACAGAAATTTTTAAATTATTTTAATAATTTATGTATAATAAATCCATATTATTTTAAGTCCATATATTAAAGATATATATATCTCCTCCAAGTATAGTTCGTTACACTCTTTAACGTCTTTTCAACGATTAAAGTGATATCTGTGAGTGGCCCAGGTTGTGTGGATTAAAATCCAGAGAATCCACTCAGTTTACTACAAACATATTAACTTTCATTCGTGACCTTGCGATTCGGATTCTACGCTGAACTGAGATTTTTTATTCAAGTTCTTGGGAATTCTTTTGGTCTGACCCTTTAAATCGCTTTAGTTCAATTCTTTATCTTTACTTAATTACTTTAACTAAACTCCTCCAGTGAGCAAAGTATAGAAGTAAAATGTTCTGCAAGATCTAATTTCACATAGTTAATCAATTCCTTGTACAAAGAATCCAAAATTTTGAATTTTAAATTAATGTAGCTTTATTACCAGTTCTACATCCCAAAATTCTTCAGATAAAAAAATATAAATAGATCAATGTATAAAAATAACATTCACATGTCTTAACTGACGCACACTTTTTTATATATTTCATCTCAATCACGCATTAAGAACCTTGTTTTTGAAGTTAGAATATTTATACTTAGCAGAAACGTGACAAAAAAAATTATGAGATTAAATATTCCAATAATGAAGTAACATAAGCAGAGTGCACAAATTTGATATATATTGATCAAAAATATTAAAAACAGTAATACTGATTGACTCTACATGTAATGATAATTAACACATTGAAGAGATAATATGCAGCGAAAAGTACATGATCTGGATTCCCGTGTGTTCCATAAAGTCCCATTTGAAAAAAAATATTTTAAAAAAATAGTGTGCTTACACAAAGTGTGGTTAATACATTCCGTAATAGTGAAATGACGTGAAATTTCATTATCCGTCACCGGCAGTTGAAAAATAAAAGAAGGGAGATCACTGTGTCTTCAAAATGTAAATAAATGAGGCCGCGGTAGCCTAGGGGTCAAGGTAACGGAATCGTGGCCAGCGTGTCATGAGTTTGAGTCTGTACCGCTGAAGACCCGCCGTGTAGGGAGCGATGCCCGTTAAATCTGTCGAGGCTCAAACATCCTCCCGTGGTGTAGTGTGGAAGTTAGGAGAGGAGGTGCCAGCTCAGGTGTCGTCCTCGTCTCTTGACTATGGTTCAAAATGACGAGGTCGGTCACCAAAAGCCCTCTAGTAACTGAATAGTACGATGTTAATATTCACTCAAAAACTGAAAGTGTTACTGATTGGATTGCAGCACTCTTTCTGTTTTTGATGTATAATATTAAATTTGAATTTAGGTTTAGGTTAAAAGCATTTTAAGTCTATAAATAAGCCACACTTAAGAGTTAGCTCTTATAGGACTTAAAAATAATCAATTTTCTCTAAAAAAAGAGAAAAATTAAAATAATTAAAGTACTAATATTTACTTAGTTTGAAATTTTTACAAATTAAAATCAATCAGATCAAGTTATTTAATTTACTTGTTTATCTGCACAGGTAAATCTCGCGACAAGCTTTTATATCATATAAATTATGTAATGACGTTATAAGTTGATAATAAATAAAGTTTTAAAGGAAAAGTTTATTTTATTCTTTTTAGCGCGTTTAAATATAAAAGCTTGTTTTTTAAAAAGTTTTTTTTACTTTTAATTTATTTTTACTTTTTAGTTATCGCTGGATAGGTTTCTAAGCCTGTTCATCTCATTCAACGCTGGTTTTAGAAAAGAATCATAAAATATGTAAAGTATCATTGTTTTTCAAAAAAAAAGGGGGGGGGTTAATTCGCAAAAAAGAAAGTTTTTGGCATTTTATTTTTTAAATCACTGATTCTAAAAGATCGAAATATGAACTCTTTGAAAACAATTTTCATTTAAACGCATCGATATTTATTTATTTTAGAAGAAATCATAAAATAGGCAAAGTATCATTGATTTGTAAAAAAAAAAAACCGTATCGGGGGCGCAACAAATGATCTTACCAATTAAAAAATTTCTTTGGATGTTATTAAATGTGCAAATAAAATTTTGAGTATTTTTTAAAAAAATCAGAAAAATTTCCTTTTGAGGGGAGACAGAACCCTAGTCTTTTCAGCACTTAACCATGCGGCATGACAATTAAACCAGGAAGTTCTCGGCAAACAGTGTGGAAGAACCTTTAAAATCGAAGGTAGAGATATTCACACATCAAATCTAAAAAGCATTAAAATGAATACACAAGCAATCTATGCATTATTTCATGTACATATAGCATACATGAATATTTACATGCATTTTTTTTTTTGCATTTATAATATAAACTAAAATCAATTTTATGCATTTCATGAAAAGATAGAAAATATCTGATCATTTATTAAATTGTTGATATTAGCATATGTGTTTAAAATCAAAGAGGATTAAAAAAATTTTAATAAAAAATGAAATCTGTGATTTAAAGTAGAAATTTTTTAAATTACAAAATTTTACATGTTTATTAAATATTGAATTAAAATTGCGAGCATTTTTTGAAAACGAGTAAAAAAGAAAAAGTTTTTGTGTACTTAATTTACTAAATCACTGATTTTAAAAGAGCAAAGTATATGAAATTTTTTAGTTCAGACGATTTACCCGTCAGAATTTTGAGAAATCCATACCTAACGATTGAAAAATTTCGATTAATGGTTCACACAAAACAATACTTATTATTTAAAAAATATTAATTTAAAGCACTACATTTAAAATAATGATAAAGGAATAAAAACAATTAAGTTTTTCACAAATATTATAGAAATTTTTGTTTTATAAACGGATGTTTAAAATGAATTCTTTGAATTAAAACTTGTACAGAGAAAATGAAACAAAAATAAATTTTTCATTCGCATTTTTTTTACTCGCCAAATTTGGTGATTTTGATTATTTATTGGCACCATCTTTTCAAGTATAGCCCTATTTGTGCAGACTTCAAATGCTAGATGAAACATATAGTCATTCGGCGCCAAACCGGTTTTCGACGCCCCAAGCCTTAACTTACCATAAAATCCCGTTTTTTATTAAAGTTTTTGATTTTTTTGAAGGCTTAATTTTTAAGTTCTGATTTCCAAGTTTCACATATTGATTGCAAAACACGGTAATTTTTAAATAAAAAAATTTTAAAAGAAATTCTGTATGTTTTTATTCTTGTTAAAAGTGTATTAGAGAGAGAGAGGAAAAACACAAAAACTTTTTTTAAATCCGTAATGTTTAAGTACTTTTTCCAATCTTCATCTTAATTACGGATAATAATGTTCTACACGCGGAAAAAAAGTTTCATGCGATTATTTTAATAAATGACGAAGTTATTAAATGTTTAATTAAAATTTTGAGTATTTTTTTAAAAGTCATTAAAAAAATGTTTTTGACATTTTATTTTTTTAAATGACATATTCAAAAAGAAAAAGGCATGAACTTATTTAGTGTAGAATATCGTTTTAATAACACAAAAATAAATTCATACGCAACGATTTAGGAATCATTTTCATAAAAACGCATCAATTTTAACACATTTTTAAAAAACTTGTATAAAATACAAAAATCATTATTTTGTAAAAAAAAAAAATTGTACCGTATCGTGGCGAAATAAATAATCTTTCCGATTCTGTAATTATTTTTTGTCTGAGTTTTTTTAAAAAAATTAGATCGCTGCTTTAAAAACGTCAAAACTCCCCAAAAAATCCCCTCTTCCTTCTTCATTTTGCGTTGCCGAGCATAGCAGAAAAAAACAGCGCACAGGAGTGAAACAATTATGCGTTTTAAGGTTTTTAATTGATATCTTTTGAACTAATTGCAATATCGGAATATAAATCGTCAAAACATGCATTGTCATCCTAATTAAACGTGTATACAAAATTTCAGCTCAATGAGTTGAAGATATCAGCTTCAAAATTTGAGTTGCAAGATTCCACCCGAACAAATTACATACATACATTGCAAGTTAAATAAAAGCTTGTAATGAGGCTGCGGTAGCCTAAGGGTCAAGGTAACGGACTCGTGGCCAGAGTGTCATGAGTTTGAGTCTGTACCGCTGAAGACCCGCCGTGTAGGGAGCGATGCCCGTTAAATCTGTCGAGGCTCAAACATCCTCCCGTTGGTGTAGTGTGGAAGTTAGGAGAGGAGGTGCCAGCTCAGGTGTCGTCCTCGTCTCTTGACTATGGTTCAAAATGACGAGGTCGGTCACCAAAAGCCCTCTAGTAACTGAATAGTACGACGTTAATATTCACTCAAAAACTGAAAGTGTTAATGATTGGATTGCAGCACTCTTTCTGTTTTTGATGTATAATATTAAATTTGAATTAAGGTTTGGGTTAAAAGCATTTTAAGTCTATAAATAAGCCAACACTTAAGAGTTAGCTCTTATATGACTTAAAAATAATCAATGTTAAAAATGTACTTTGCTGCGAAAGCTACACAATACGACTTTAATTATAAACTATACAAATTATCAAGATAAGTTTTAAATTTTGTATTTGACAGGCCCATGGGAGGCACTAGTAATTATTAAACTTGTTTTTAATTTAGTATTGATAGATTAATTATCAAAAACATTGTGCAGTAGTAATACATTTATAAGTATATTGTATCACTGTAAATGAGTATTTAATTTTTATTATGTTATAATATATTTTATTTTGCTTCTCTTTTCAGGAAACTAATATGTATTTTGAATTTTTTTATTTACGACTTTTCAATATGCTACAACCCCTCCTCTCCCATGTAGGGATTTCACCCCCCTAGAGGGGCGTGCCTCACAGTTTGAGAAACGCTGGTGAAGTGCAATACTCTTAGTAATAATATACATTTTCAAGGAAAGCTATTCAGTGAGTGAGAGAATATTAACGTCGCACTGATTAGCAACACGAGGGTTTTTGGCGACGGTCCGCGTAATTTTGAACCACGGTCAAGTGACGCGGACGACACCTGAGCTGGCACCCCCTCTCCTAACTACCACACCACGCCAAAGGGAGGACGTTTGAGCTCTCGACAGATTTAACGTGCATCTCTCCCCTACACGGCGGGTCTTTAGTGGTACTAGGATCGAACTCATGACATACTAGCCATGATCCGATGCCTAGACCACTCGGCCACCGCGGCCGTGAAAGCTATTCAGTCATATGAATTAGAGGAATTGAGTTGGCGTGATATAGTAGTTGGGAGAGTGGAGCGTACCTCACATTTCGTCCTGATCACGTGATTGAGGCACATAATTACGAAGCCCGTCACAAATAGATCTCGTCTACTTTCAAAGTCCGATATTAATAAACAATTGATCTATCAATTAATTAATCAAAAAAAAATAAGAATCGCGTGAGAAAGGAAATTTTTGAATCATCGGCACTTAGCTGATGTATAAATTTAGCCAAATTTTATTGCTGAATTAACGTAACGTCATCAATTACATTTTAAATTTTTTTCTCATTTTCCAATTTAAATCTCATTTTTTTTAAAAGGCACTTTAATAAATATTAAAAAAACAATAATAATAAATAATTTTTATGTTTTGTTTGTCCCTCTTAGAAGTACCATAGAATCCATGCGGCCTTATTTATTCCCAACACGTCTGTTTATTCAAGGTGTAACAAGAGGAAAAGACCTAGAAAACTTCAAACTCCGCCGCAGCGAAACAATTGTAAAAGCACTGATTTAAATACAGTTCCAATTTGAAAGAGTCTAGACTGTAAAAAATGCAACTTCCTTCTTTGAATATATGACACCTTCATAACCCATTTGACGAAAGAACGTCACTTTGAATTTTTTTAAGTATATTTTTTTTCATAAATATTTTGATCGTATATTTATAGAGAAAAAAAAGAATTAAAAAATGTTTAGGTTTTTTTTTCCTTTAAATTGTTTTAAATTTCCTTACTCTTCTAGAAAACTTAGTGTGAAATAAAATTCTTATTATATTATGTAGAAACTTATAAATTGTAAGGAAAGAAATTAACAATTTTGAGCACCATAATTTAGATTTAGACTCAATTTTCTCTCAAATAAAAAATTCATTTCTAAAATTCATTCACTAATTTAATAATAATTATTTAACTGATATTCCATCTCATTCAACGCCTTACATTACATTACACACAACTTAATACATTTTTTTTTAACATTTATAAACCCCGTGCACCACCGAACGTATAACACGGGGGTAAACAACACAGATAGAAGAGAAAGGATTACAACACAAACATCCATGCCTTCTCCGGGATTCGAAAACTTAATACATTATCTTCATTTTCAAAAAAAAAAATTGTTTTAAATGTATTCTTCCTTTATTGACTGAATAAAAACAATCAATATATAGCACTCATTTCTCTCTATCATTTCATATTTGTACGACAACAAAACGTGCTTTTTTTACCAAAAATATCAGCCGTTCTTCCTGGCGAGACACCACGGCGCTGTTGGACAGGAGCACGCATGCATTGAAAGCAGGAATAAAATCGTTATATTTAAAAATGGAATACTTCATTTTAAGTTAAATGCTACATTTATAACTACCGCGAACACTGTTTAAAATTTTATTGTGATTCTGAGTTAAAAGGACAAATTATCGATTATCAAATCCATTTTAAACTGTTAATCCATTTGTTTAAAACGTACACAGGCATTTACTTTATGTGAAGTATTTCAGCAAATTATGGTTTTACTACACTATTTTCTCCTTCTTTTCCTATTTTGATATCATCAATATGTAAATAATACCAATAAATAATATTATAATAATATACTCTTCCAAATATATACTTTAATATCAATTATAAATTAAATTATGAAATTATTGAAGTTGTGACATAATTTTAAAGACACAATGAATAAAATACAGAATAAATTTTTTCAAACTTTATATAAAAGCTTCCAATGCTTTTTATTAACAATTTTAAAAAAAAAGACGTACATACACATATTGAAAATAAAAATTCATTTGAAAACAAAGGAAGATTTCGAGACGTTTTATTTCAATTCATGACTTCAACGAAACAAATTCACTTGAATGAATACTGTGCCATTTTAACTGATTTTATTCGAATTTTTTTCAATGCACATTTTAAAGATAAAGAAAATATTAAGAAAGTCACTTAGCACTCATGATTCAAATTTTGTTTTATTATTTGATATATTATTTTATTTATAATTATCAACAAAATATACTTATTACTTTTAACGTCGAACTGAAACTTGTGACGGGTCTATCCACGTTAATTTCATAAACTAATCCTCTTGGGTAACTTTGGGGCCAGCATTTATTCTATTTCACAGCCTCTTCGGGAAAAACACGAGATAGTTATATGCTAATTAATTCGACTATATAAAGTCTAGATTCCGTAAATGTTTGAGTGAGAGAGAGAAGGAATTGCCAAACTAAATGTAAGTATCGTCTACGGATCACTTCAACAAGCTTAGCGCGTATTTGATAGTATTATAGCAAAGTATTAGATTAATCATTAAAGGAATCAAATTAAGTACCGACCTGAGGTTAGCAAGAGTTTGTCTCCTTGTCAATTCTGATAGCTGAGATTACTTAGACGGGAATATTAGATTTGAATGTTAGAATTGAGTATTAGATTTGAGTATCAGGATTAATCTAGATATTAGAAAATCACTCCAAGGTTTCCACTTATAGATTGAACTTGTGGTTGTTAATTGTGTTTGTCTGTCTTCAATAAATAATTATTGTTATGGCTTTTGTTGGTGATGATATGTTTCCTTCCACACCAGGCGCGCCGGTTAATGTGAACCCAGTCCAAGATAGGACAGGGGCACGACAAACTAACACAGGAACTATTGGTGACGAACCTCGCAATTTTGAGCTGCCATCGAGTGATGAGAACTGCACCCAAGTTAGCATCACTCTCCAAACTTCTACAGCACGTGAACGTGAGGAATTTGAGCCTCGACAGATTTAACGTGTATCAGTCTTCCTACACTTTGAGTCTTCAGTGGCAATAGGACTCTAACCCACGTCAGAAAAGTTACGCCTCCATGAATCGTTACCATGACAACTCGACTTCCGTGGCTGTCGAGGCTCAAACATCATCACACCAACGGGATGTGGAAGTTAGGAGAGGTCCGTCACCAGCAGCCCTTGTATTTCTTCAAAAGCAACGTTAGTAAACATTTAATTATTTTTTAATGTTCACTGTAAAACTTGAACATTGGATCATATAAATCATGGACCATAAAATAGTAGAATGATTACTACTAATGCTTTTACAAGAGTTTTCTCGAGACTTCAACGAACAATTATTTAATTAAACTGATAATCACTTTGAAGATCGTTAAATGATTAGTTGATTGTTCGATTGGGAAAATTTTGAAGAACTTAATTTTTGTCTCGACAGTATATGTTTTAGACTATGAAATAAATAAATAATTTCCGGGAGTATTTTCAAGAGTTGGGTGACAAATCGACTGACGTGTTCCACATTTGTGCTTTATTATTTACTACTTTTTAGAATATAACGAATGGCTTGGCGTCACTAAGTATTTATAAGGGAGATGAAATATACAATAATCAATAATCGTCACGAACTTTTTCATTTGTTGAAAATATTTCAGTCAACTGCAGGAAAGCAAAAACCTCTTTCTTAGAAAAAGTGTAATGGACGCAATATATGAAATAGGAATTTTAAGTAGACTCCGAAAAATTTGGTTGATGAATCAGCTTCTTGAATTACGAAACTGTATTACAAAATCTAAAACTCGTTTATTTCAAGCAAATAGAACTGGGGGGAAGGGGAAGTATAAAGCTGCTTTATGTTGTAAAATTTACTGAAACCAGAAGCGTTTTCATTGATAATTTAGCATCACATAAAAAAATAAAATCACAGCGATTCATTACTACAAATATTTAAATAAATTAAAATGGCATATTTTTGCGTGCAATAAATTAAAAAATATGACTTAAAGAATTTATGTAATGAGATTAAAAGAGTAATTATATTAATTTACTAAGAAAATATCAGTTTTATTTGTTTAAGAGTTTCGCGCGAGTAACTTAGAATTACTGGATAGTAAGTTAACATAGTAATTTGGCGTTAGTAACTTTTCTTAATATGAAACAGATTCTTTTTTAAATGATTCAAGGGATTTCAAACACAAAGTTATATAATAGCTTGGGAACCATTTTACTGATTTACATCAGCCTAAATTCCAATTGAAGAGTTCTTCATTCAAATAAGTTCTTTAGACCATCGCCAAAAAAAAAGAGATTTTCTATAAAAATAGCCTAAATAATATGTGGTACCCATTACTTATTTCCTATTATTTTTCTCTCTATATATAAAATGTACTTTTAGATGTTTATAAATATATTTCCTTATTCACGGGATCTATTAAGTTTCAATTAAGTCATATTATTGAGAATGTGATAAAATAGATTTTGGTAGGTATTATAATGTTTTGAAATAACGCCAATCTATATCATTCATAACTTTTATAAGATGAAATGTTTGCGATAAATAAAAGACTTTTTTATCGGATTCGATGTTATCTAAATGCAAGTCGTTTCCTTTTCAAAATCCAATTTCTCCTAATTTTCGTTATTTATTTAACTGTCACACAAGTCACGGGTGAAGAAATATGCTGTTGGCTAAGTTATTTCCGTTATGTCGGATCATCCTAACGTGCACTGCAGTAGATCACTGGAACAATGATTTAAAAAAGCTTTAAGCATTTCTTGGTGTCACTACACCGTGAAAAACAAAACACACATTTAGGAAGTAAAAAAAATCCCCGCAAGGTTATCAACCATCAACTGTTTTCATTTTTGATGCTCGCCTGGAAGATCTCCTTTTAATCGTTCCATCAGAGCTCCTTTCTTCTTCAGAGAAGTCGGACGTTTTCTTCACGTTTGTTAGCCATCTCTTTATCGAAACGCTCAATATCGCAAATAAGGTTTAAATGCGTGTTTTTATGCAGAATTTTAATAATTAAAACTCAAAATTGCATGGTGGAGTGATTGCGATTTATTTTAGAATGGATATAATTCTGCATTTGAGTAGATATATTAAATTAAGTTATACCAAAATTTTTATAACTACCACAGACTTTACTAATATTTATTGAGGATTTTTTTGTTCGAAACAAATGGTATCAAATATCTAATTGTTGAGTTGGATTTCATTTTTTTTTCATATACTTAAAATATCTGTATTAAGATAGGATTTAAATGAGACATTTTGGTTATTAGTGAACGAAAATGAATATCGAGTGGTCAAAAGCCCCTTTGTCAATCTATGATTTTATAACACAGTTCAAACTTCCTCAAGTCGTTAAAATCCATGATGGTGAACATAAGAGATTGCAAAATCCTGGAAGTTTCGATCTTCAACAACCTATATTGCTATATAAAGTGTACACATGTCGTAAAATCCACGGACGGGCACTTTCTATGGATGAAAAGGGCCACATAAAGCCTTCTGGACCAACATTGATAATTCCAGACAGTTATTCAGGTAAATATTTTTTTTCCATTTACCTTAGATAATAGACACTTTTAGTTTTAAAAAAAATTCTTGGGGATATTAGAGAGAGTATTTGAGAAATCTATCTTTTATGAAAATTAAAAATATAAAATTTTCCCAAATCCTTAACTTAAAGAATAATAATACTTCTACTAGTTTTATATTTCAGATTCTTAAAAACACTTTTACCAAATTTAAAGTTAATATAAATCTACTAAGAGAAAGATAATTTTTAAGTCTTAGTGCATTAATAAATAATAATTTAAAGTAAACAAGATATAACTATAATGTGTATAAAAATATAATTTTTCATATGTTATTTTTAAAATGTTTGAACTTTCACAGCACAGCATTTAAAATTATTACCATCAAATATTGACACAAGTCTTAAAAGTAATATAAAAACAATTTTCTTTTTGTTCATAATTAATTTTGATTAGGAGTATATGATATTAAAATCCAAATTTAGAGAAGGAAATGTTTCTGTTAAGTAAAAAGTAGTAAAATAAATGATTATTATTAACAAGAAAATTCATTTAATTATTAAACTAATTTAAGCCGTTCTGTAGTGTCTTATATGTCTTGAGTTACTCAATCCTTTTCAATGTTTCTTAGTTTTGATTACGTTAATATTTTTTCCTAAAAATAAATTTTTTTGTATTCAAAACTGTCTTTGCCGTTTTTTAAAAAAAATTCATAATTACATTTGTGTAGTATAATAAAAAAAAATCCCACATTGGGTTTTTTTTAATCCTTTTTGATAATTTATTTTAAAAATTCATGACCGAGAAAAATAGACTCGAAATCTTATTATTATTTTTTTTTTTTTTGTTAAAAAAAAACTGTACTTTTCGAAGTTAATTTTTTTCTGTTATATTAAAAATTCAGTTAAAACACATGAATCAAATTCTTTATCTTTGTTTCAATAATAATAGAAATTTGATATAAAAGAACTATAGTAAATTATATTATGGCGTCTTATTCATATGCCTTTCAATTAATCTTTAATTGAAAGGCAGATGAATAAAACGCCATAAAATTTTTATATTCTAACAGAAAACATTAATATTTAGTGCGATATAAACACGTATTAAGAATATATTTTTTACCGAATTTCATGAGGGTGCAGCAAAAATAAAAGATTTCAACGTATTACTTTGATTTTTTAAAATTTTGGTAAGCATAGAAAAAAAACTGTGTAAATTCTTCAAAACCATTTTTAAGCCTTTACTTAAGTATATTATTATCAAAACTGTAAGTAATTACTATTTAATACGATCCTAATAAGAATTAACTACTCTAAAGTCTCGAAATTATTCTTTCATTATTACTCATACGTACGAGTGATTGCAAATTATTGTTGCAATTGTTCATCAAAGTACTATAACAAAAATTAATTATTATTCTTCTGTTTACTACAACAATGTTCCTTCCAATGCAAAATATAAAATCAAACCCATAAATTATCACTACACATACATACTAGAATTTTAATGATGAGCTAAATACCGTGATAAGAGTACTATTCTTGTTGTTAGTTATACATATATGTGACAGATAATGTTTATGCTTTATTCATTAACAATAAAAAAATATCAGATTATAAAATGATTTATCTAAAATCTACACAAACTTCTTCCATTATATATATATATATATATATATATATATATATATGAGTGTTTTTTATTAAATTTTTAGCTTACTAAAATTCAAGTAAAAATAAAGTGCTAGTTGAAACAACAATTGAACTAAGAGAATAATTCAAATGAGTTTTCAGTCAAATTAAGTAAATTGTAACATTCCTTAAGATAATTTGATTATCCAACTTAATAACTGGGAGCAATAATAAAGTTTGTGAATGCGACAACAGATAGTTTAATTTCGGTATAGTTCTGTTTAGTTATGTGAGGCAAACTCATTCGTTATACTCTTTATTATTAAATGCTAATTTCAAATATAACTTTCTAAGCATTATGACGATTCAAGGGTTTCATTAAAATGCATATAAAAAAATTCTATCGATAATCAAATTTTATATTTTATAAAGAGGAATTCTTTGAAATGTTAAACACTTACCGTATTTATTCGAATCTAAGCCGAAATCGATTCTAAGCCGCACTCTAAATTCTAAGCACATTTTTGTGAAAAAATAAAAAATAGTGTAAAATAGTTTATCGATATCCAATATTTACGAAATTTAAAACGTATAAAGTGCCATATCCAAAATTAAGTTCGCAAACATAAAATCTGTGAAAACTGAGGAACTATTTACTGTCTTGCCACGAAATTTGGCACAGAGACATATTACAAAGTCAGAAAGAATATAGAAACTTAACAAGCCGATAATTCATTGTCCGCCTACATCATCATGCGCTTAATGCTAAGTAGCGATCTAGTGCAGACGTTAATGCTCTGTGGCGACCTTGGTCGACCCTCTTGGTGACAATACCACCTGTTTAAAATTGATTCCATAACTGCGAGACAACTTTCTGGCCACTTGTAACCATCAAGCCACCTCCGTTTCAGACTGGCCAGCTTAAACCCTGCTAAATGGCTCTCAATATCAAGGAATCATATAAGCGAATACGTCATTCGCACTACAAACAAACTAGCTTATTTGTTTTAATGCAATATTCCCAAACTAGAGGCAAAATTCCCAAATGCTTGAATGGTCTCAATCCAGTTGTTCTTCAAAAACTAACGCTGAAAAATATATTTTCCTAAGCTGAAGATTGTGCTGTACTACCCTTTCCTTAAAATATATGAAATGTAAATTCTATCAATTTTATTGGAGATATTTTTAAATTATTACGAAAACCATGCTTATGACTTTAATTTTGGACGTATAATAAGAGGTGAGTAATTTATTTACTGGTTTTAAAAACTTTTAAATACATACATGGACCACTCGTAATTGCTCTAACCGTCAGTATTTATGTTCTATTTCCTCCATCCAACGGAATTGTTTGCCTTCAATTCGAAGACACACCCAAATTTCAATGGCATTAACATTGGAAAAGAAGTGTGGCTTATATTCGAATCAATACGATGTTTTAACATTTAGTAATATTAATTAATTTTGATAACAGTTCATTTGTTATTTCACAAAATAAATATTTTGAACTCTAATATAATCAATATACTTCAAGCACTTCTTTACTAAAGTATGGAATTTAGTTAATTTTAAAAAAAAAACAGTGCAGAATATAATTCTAGAAAATAGAAAATTCTTTTTTTCTCCTACGAAAATCTAAAAGTACTATGATAGTTCTTTCTTTTTATCAAAGAACCTTATGAAAATACTTTCAGTTTTCTAATTTATTCTATATTCCAAATTAGGAATTTTACCATTTCAATGTTTTAATAACACTTATTTGAATTGCTTTCTAGGATTTAAAACTTTATATAACCGGGGATTTTTATTCCATTTCTACTCATCTTAAAATATAAAATGACGAAATGTGGGTTATTATATATCTTTCAGTTACATTATTTATAGAAGAGAAATAAATTTTTGAAATGTGCAATGCAACTTCATTTTAAACAAAAAAACCTTTTCAAAAACATTTTAAATATGTTTTTGTTTGCTAAATTTTTAAATACATTTTCAAAATAATTAATTATTTATATATGATTTTTACGATACAATGAAAAAAAAATTATTTTAAAATTTTACACAGCTTTCGAATAAATATTTGTAACCTAAGAAACATTTTTAATACAGAAACTAAATTCCCTGTGAGAAAATAATTTAATCGAAACTAAAAGTTATCGAAATGAATAATGTACATTCTCTTTAACACAGAAAAGGTACTCTAAGATAGAAAAATAGTCCAATTTCAATAGCTTTGGTTTCTAATGAGTATATATAGTATTTTTCTATCAAAAATTGTTCTTGTGAATTTTTTTTTTATCTTTTGCTTTCGTAATTTAAATACTTAACTATTATTTGTAAAAAAATTATATAGTTGGCTCTGAAACTTCAACATTTTTCGAAATTTAAATCATGGACAAAGACTGCAACATAGTGTCTTGAAATTAAGCACCAAATTTAGTGTAGTCTAAAGTAAACTTAGGAAGTTGTACATACACTTCCTAAGTTGTGTATATTGTGATTTTAATATAGATATTGAATGTCATTTTATGTATCAGTTAATATTATTATAGATTAGAGTGTCATTTTTGTTACTTTTCCGAGGGAGGAGGATTCATGCGTTGTGATATTATTTCAAAACTTACAAGCTTTCTTTATTCAAAACGTTATGATTATACGTTACGTTTGTACTTTTGTTTTCTTTTTATATTTTTTCTCAATATATTTCTATTATTGTTTTATTCCATCCTTCATTTCCAAACTACTGTTTTAAAAAATTCTTCACATTTTTCAATACTAGCTGCTTTATTCGAAAACGCAAACATTTCTCTCTTATTTGTTCCATATTCTTTTTTTTTTCTAATTTTTAAGAATGACCTTAACACATTCCTCACTCTCACGCTTGATAAAGTTCTGTTCCCCTAAGATAATGGATTAAACTAATCAATTACCTTTTCCTACATTCTTTTATAGGAAAGAGAAAAATATGAGTTCAAAATCGATTTTAAAAACAATTCAGAACATTCAAAACAAAACAATAATTAGAATTCCTTGCTTAGAAAAATAAAGGCATTATATATATACTCTGCGTCTTTCAGTCTTTAGTGGATTTTTATTCACCTATTAATTTAACCAGTGCTGTTGGAAACCAGTAATCTATCATTTTACATTATCAGTCGATGATAAATACGATCGTTGTAAAAATGTTTCACTTATTCGCGTGTCATCCAAGTGTTCCTGTAGATAGTTCCTCTTGTTGTTCTCGATAGAAGACACCCTTCTCTTCAGTCAAAGCACAGGAGAATTAAAAGTTGAAAGATATGCACTCCGAGTTCGCCGTTGGCTGAGAGTACGCTTCGTTGCGGTGCATAAACTAGGATATACTCTTCCCACGTACGTGCAACTAGGATTTTCAAAACGGATTTATAATTTATTGTGTAATTACATAACCTCACCCTTTTTTTACTTAAATTTGTGCAAATGTATATTAGTATCTAGGTATGGGATTATTTATATATAGTCAAAATTCTCTACTAGAGAGAAATGAATAAACATTAATAAAAACTGAAAAAAAATCGAAATTGCAAGTTAACCAAACAATAGATTTTGAAAATGATTTATGAAAAAATAAAAATAATGGAGTTAAATATAATAATACGGATGCTACAGTATTATAAACATTGTTGACTAAAGACAGCTTATATATAAAATAATTTATATAAAAGTGGGGTTGAACATGTTTTGTGGCCAGCCAACCTTCCCCCTTTCTGTTAAAAATACTGAGCAGAAACCTATTGAAAATAATGGATAGAATATCTAAATCCATTACAAGAAAAAAGGTAAATTACCTAAAAATTGCATTCCAAAATGCATAGCCCGCGCTAAATCGGAGTACAATAAACAAGTTATTACCAGATTCTGGACTCAAATGCAAATTAAAAGCATGGGAATGGCTGAATAGTAGCACTTAGCAAAAGTATGAAAAGAATAGAAATAAAAAATTAAAAATTGTAAACATACTACCATTACCTTATGGACACTAAAATTATATATGATTTTAAAAAAAAAAGAATAATTTATTTTATCTGAAATTAGGATTTGGAGGTAACTGTCTAGGAAAAATGATAAATTTATAATAATAAACTATGGAATTTTAATCCGTTCTATTTAGAATTTCTTTATTCAAATAACTATTAATAAAATTAATTGGGTACTTTTGACTTAAGCAATATTTAGTAAAATGTTTATAGTTTTTTATTTTTTCTGATTTTTTGAAACTAGAAATTTATTACGTTGTGTGTAATTAATAAAAATATTTCTGAATATAGAAATATGTACATTACTCTCTCATTGTGGTACTTTTATAATGTTGAATTTAAATTCTTCTCGTTTGTCATAAATACTAGTAACTATAGCATTATCTTTTAATTTAATTTCTAAGTCAAGAAAATTGGCTTCATAGTTGCTACTATTTGTCTGTATTAAATTAAGATATTGTGGATAAAAATTAGTGTTAGGTTTAAAGTTGTCTTGCTTGCCAAAAATGATTATATCACCTATATAACGAAAAATGTAATACTCTGAGTTATTAATGAAACTATTTTAAAAATAATCTAAATATAAATTGACAATACAGTCGCTAGCTAAGCCACCTTGTGGTAAACATGTAATCTGTTGATGATAGTTTCCATTATGATATACATAATTCTCTTTTATAACAAACCAAATAGAGAACAGCATCTATCATAATTAACATTTTTAAATAAATTATCTTTATGTAATTTTACAAATACTTTTTTTAATCATATCATCAATATTAATAGAGTTAAAAAGATCTTCAAAATCTAAACTGTATACTGAAGAAATCTTTTTATCTTTAATTTGTTCAATGAGTTTTTTATTATTTTTAAGTATGGCTCTGTGGATATATATATATATAAATTCATTCATCTCTCTGACTATATCTGAACTCTGAGTTCTTTTTTAAAAAATATGTTATCTTTAAATATGCTATGTTAAAAATATATATAAATCTTTTTGGAAAAAAAGAAAAAATTTAAAGTATATTTAAATGTAGCTACTAAAATAAAATCTCTTGAATCAATCTAATGAATTCATTCTACAAAAAATTCATTAATATTTCACTGATTTGATTGCTATAGAATGTGTTAGTATTGCCTTCACCCAGTCGAGAACTATTGACAAAACAGAAAGAGAAATGTTCCGTTTCAATGAGAGAGAGAGAATTTTGGCTAATTCTTCCTTGTGTTTAAGACTCTCTCACCCTTTCATCATATGCGATAATCCGGATTCTGAGGTCTAGTTGACTTAGTTCGGATAAATGTAGAATAAATCGTTTCCTACAAAGAAAATTAATGCAAATATAAAGTCCGGAGTTAACATAAAGGCATAAAAAAAAAACTAAAATTCACTAAGCTATTCATTTTCAATGAAAATTCAATGACTCAGGAATTTTTGAACTTCCGTTATCTATAAGGATATGAGTTATTTATTATTATCTCTTTAAAATTCATGTCATATTAAGGATAATTCTCACACAATGAATTAAGTAAAACGGTTTTTGAAAATTTTATAGCTGTCTAAGTATTAATTATTTATCACACTAAATACCTTATCATGTATAAAAATATCTAAGGGCATTTTATCGTGTACATAAAAAATAAATTATTAAAATATGTAAACAAATTAACACTTTAACTGTTTACCTGAGTATTTAAGTAAGGAGTGGAATTATAAAAAATAAGTAAAGTTCCTGTTTTATCGCTTTAGGTTGAAATGCATTTTAAAAACAAAAGGAGGTTCATTTTTATCTGCATTTCTTACAAAACTTAACTGCTATGGTTCCGAGTGGTCATGGTTGAATGTCTTGTGGCCGGAGATATTTAGGCTGCAGATTTCAGTCCTAGTTCCACTAAAACCCGTTGTGCCGAATAATGAGAATTTTTGCATGTTAAGTAGATTTTCACCTCAGTCTTCAATTGGAGGGATGTAGAAGCTTAGATAGTGAGATTTTAATTCAGGTATCATCTTCGTAACATCGCTATAGCTCAAAATTACAAGATCTATTTTCAAGAGCTCTTGCGGTGTGTTAATTAAAGTACTTCTGTGATCGCGTACATTATCTTGATAAAAAATCTGAACTGTTTGTTAAAGGTCATGTCAAATGAAAATGATTAAAAAATGGATAAAAAGTATTTCAGAAAATTAGAAGGTCTGAGATAAAAATGCTGTTGAAAACTGAAATTCAAAACTTAAAAAGCAATTACAGATTTTTTTCAAGACAGCAATCACGAAATTGCTTCATTAAAAAGATCTGAAACACCGTCTATCATTTGTTTTTCTTTCTTTCATCTCTCTATCTAACTCTATTTCTCTCAAACCTTTTATGAAGACTTTATCCCATTTAACATCATATCAAAGCAATACAACAACAAATGTTGTATTCAAACAATGGGTAGCTCAAGATTATATTTAAAAATCAGAATCCCGTAACTACACACATCATGTTTCTTAATTCTGTTATAATTGCATATTTATGAAATTAAACATCCATTTAATTGTTACCCTCAAAACTTGGCAGCATTAACTCATTCAATTTTAAATTTATTTCTAGTGAAAATTTACGAGCAGTGCCTGAAAATGATTCGGAATTCTTACTAAGGCAAAATGTCTTATCAAGGTTTTCTTTCTTTAAAAGCAAATTTAATTTCAATACATATTGGCTAGTTTCAAATATGTGTTATTACAGTAAACATCTCTTCATAACCATTCGAAAAAAATATATATACTGTGTTGTAAATTATGGACCGGGGGGTGGAGCGTAGTTGACACCCCGCTCTGACCTCACGTGGTCTCTCTCCATAGAAACCATATGTAACGGATTCTACCAGTTGGAATCTTGAACTTGGCTTCAGCATTACTAGACATGCTGTTGTTTACTCGTATATTTTAAATCGGACTCTTTTTTTTTTTTTCTTGGCTTCGGCGTCCAGGTGCCGTTATTTACCAGGACTTTTATCTTGAATATTAGAATTCTCTTTAATTTCAGTCTAATTAATGTAATGGTTTAATTTGTTAAAGATTGTTAAGTTTATCGTTGAAAGTTATTGTTACCAATAAATCCAGGATAGACAATTCCAGGACTCCAGAATATTATTATTATTATTATTTTGATAACACTACACACACGCAAGCAGTATATTCACCACATACTGTGTTTAGTATATTTCTCATTAAAAAGACATATTTTTTAAAGATATTTTTCATTTATCATTAAGAAAACCGATTTATCTAATAAAAAGTGTTGAATATTTTGTCACAATTTTTCATGATACCGCCAAATAATAATTTTGTCTAACGTAGATACTGTTTATTTTTTGTAAGAAAATTATATTAATATATCATTCCTTATAGAATCCAGTGTAAGAATAAACTATATCTGTAATTAAATGTCGCAGATAAGCAATAAAATTTTGGACTTGGAATTCTATCAAAATTTATGAAGCTAAGGAAGGAAAAGGTGTGGTTAAAGTAGAGCCAAATAAAAACTAAATTAAAATGTGACTGTTGTCTTTAGAAAAAAAAAGTTTAGGAAAATAAACCATTTCTGAAAATTACTTTCATGGTAATTTCTACTCGGTAACAAATAAATCATCAAAATAAATCCAAAGGTTAGTGAATTCGTTTTATTAAGATTCAAAATGCCGTTTATTGGTTAAAACCATTGCGTGATTTGGTTTCATAAAATGAAAGAAAAAGGTTACAGAATGCTTTTGACATACAACTAAGCAAAGCATAGCAATTAAGGAAAGGTGTGTGTGTCCTTGAAGAGAGACGTTTCAAATAGTTCAGGAAATTGCAGATTTTGAAACATTTTGGGTGCTTTTAGTAATATTTTTTATCTATATTCGACATGGTACCAAATTATGGTCTATATATTGTAATATGAAAATGATGTATTTACATTTATGTAGTTATTTTAACATTAATTTACATGTATGGATGTATGAAATATAACATTCATTGATTAAAGCAGGGGTCTCCAAACTACGGCCCGAGGGCCACATCCGGCCCGCGGACGGATTTTGTCCGGCCCGCGGAGAGCTAGCATACTTGAAAACTCCTTTTAGAGAACATATTTTTTATAGCAAATTAAATTTAGTTTACTGAAGTATTCTAATTTTATGTTGAATAATTATTAATATGACATCTACATTGATATGGTCATGGGCTAACTACTCATAACATTGTTGTAGGCTTATTGTTATTGTTTTTGTGATAAGTTGGATAAAGAAACACAGAATTGTAATGAGTAAAGATATGTATAAGATGCAGAAAATTTAACTTCAGCATATAATAACTAGCAAATTATTGAAATGAATCCAACTAACATGTTATACATTTTAAATAAAAATATAACTTATAACAAGCATAATGACATGAAATACTAATGAGATTGATGTAATTGAGATTTTCCACTGACAATAGTTTGTAGTTGTGGACTAATTTTACTTGTACCAATTATTAAAAGAGATTTAAGATGCTCATCAGTTAATTTTGTTCTGTAAACATTTTTTATGTACTTCATTTTTGAGAAGGTCTTCTCACACAAATAAGTAGTACCAAAAACAGAAAACAGCCCACGAGCAAATTTATGCAAATTATCAAATTGTGTCAGTGGAAGACTCTTATAAAATTCCAACAAAGATGAGTTTTGATATTTGTTCTTAATTATATCACTGCACTGTAGATCAATCATTTCCATTTGAAGTTCCGGGGCTAGGATTTCAATGTCAGTATCAAAAGGATTCTGAAAAATCTTAATTTGATTCGCAATGGCATCAAAGTCCGAGAAACGAGTATCAAAATTTATTTTCAAAGCACTCAAAGTTTCGATTGCAAAATCGATAGGAAACTCAGTCTCAGTGGTGTGGCTGAATATTTCACATGTTTTAAAATGTGAAAAACATTTACTTCGTAGTTGTGATTGAAACAGTATCAATTTCTTCCGGAATGATTTGATATTAGTGTATAAATCAGGAAGATGCTGGTTTTCTCCTTGCAATCTCAAATTCAGTTCGTTCACATGTTTTGTCAAATCAACATAGAATGCTAACTTCTACAGCCATGCGTTGTTTTGTAATTCAGTAAAAGGGCGATGCTTTTCATTCAAAAAAATTTCGATCACTGCTCGAAGTTCAAAAAAGCGCTGAAGGACTTTCCCACAACTAAGCCAACGTACGGCAGTATGATAAGGTAAGTCATTTTCTCCAATCTCTTCAATAAATTGTCGGAATTGTCGGTGATTCAGCCCAAAAGATCTGATAAAATTAACAGTTGATATGACTGGTTTCAGAACTTCAGACATATCCAAACATTTTTCGCACAAAGACTGTTGATGAATGATACAATGTAAGACTAATGGTTTTGAACCACCGTCATTTTCTACAGCCTTTCACACAAGAGCGACCACTCCTTTATCTTTCCCACTCATGTTTTTGCCTCCATCAGTTGTAATACATTTCAAGTTTTTCCATTGAAGGTTCTTTTGATTAATGGCCATTTCAACTCCTTTAAAAATATCTCTACCAGTAGTTGTGCCATGAATACTATACATATCAAGAAGTTCTTCATGCACTTCATAGCTTTTATCTACTCCTCGAATATAAATCAACACCTGAGCGGTATCTGACACATCCGTTGACTCATCCAAGGCCAAAGAAAACCACTCAACATGTCCATTTTTGTCGAACAGTTGAGAGGATATATTTTCAGCGATGTTTTCTACCCTTCGAGCCACAGTGTTTGCTGACATACTGACAGTTTTTAATAAATTTACCTTTTCAGGGCACATTTCTTCGGCTGCTGCAATTATGCATTCTTTGATCATTTCTCCATCGGTGAATGGTTTTCCACGTTTTGCAATTTCAAGAGCCACACGAAAGCTGGCACGAGTTGCAGCCTCTTGTTCAGTTTTGAGTTTTGTAAATGAAGATTGCTGCGATTTCAATCCGCGCTTCATAGCTTCGAATTCTTCTGTCCGCAAACTTCCTGTATATTTTGAGTAATTTTGAAAATGTTTTGTTTCATAATGACGTTTAATGTTATATTCCTTGAGAACGGCTATGCTTTCATTGCAAATCAATCATAGCGCCTTGTTACTGGACTCAATTACGAAATACTGAATGTTCCACTGATCTTTGAATTTTCTGCATTCACTATAAATTTTTCGCTTCTTTTCCATACTACTAAATCACACACAAAAGCAACAATTCAAATCAAAATACTGTTACAAAGATGTCTTAAACTTAAACACGCACAAACACGTTTTAAGGAGGTACGCACTATTTTATTTCACAACAGTGTCATAGGAACTGACTTGTGGTTGCGCCACTAGCCTTCTTATATATTCCAATTACTGCCATCTAGAAGTGAGTGGAAGACACCAGAACTTTCTCGAACCAACGAGATTATTCTGTACGTGCTATTAGCGCCATCTGTTAGCGATAGAAGATACTACCTATTTCCGTTTGTGTCCACCAGATGTCGTGTTACGTTACTCCTCATAGCTCGTACTCTACGACTGATCTAGAAATTACAGATAAGGACAGGAAAATTAATAATATGCCGTGTTGCCGTTTTGCGGACTTTAGTCCGATTTGCAGCCTTTTTTAAACGTTGCGTACTTTTTCGGATTTTTTTTTTCATCAGTGGACTATTTCACTTTTTACCACCGGCAACAATGATAATATGGTTTTGGCCCTCGGAACTTACTGGAGTAATCAGTATGGCCCTAAGGCTGGAAAGTTTGGAGACCCCTGGATTAAAGGATCACAATGTTATTAGAATTTTATTTTCTAAAATAATTAGTATTTTATCTTTCCATATAAAATATATATTGAGCATAATAAACTTCTTTTATTTTGAAGCCTTATTTTGATTTAAAAAGCAGCGTGTGTGTGTGTGTGTGTGTGTGTGTGTGTGTGTGTGTGTGTGTGTGTGTGTGTGGTGTGTGTGTGTGTGTGTGTGTGTGTGTGTGTGTGTGTGTGTGTGTGTGTGTGTGTGTGTGTGTGTGTGTGTGTGTGTGTGTGTGTGTGTGTGTGTGTGAAAAAGAATGTAGGTTTCAGGAACTGAAATTTGTCATTACAACGTGGTTGATGTGTTTTAAATTCGTACACAGATGATTTTCTCGTAATCATGGGAAAATTAAAGAAGAGAGTTAAGTAATGAGTTGCTAAAGAGTTTCCTATTGAATAATGCAAGAGAAATATTACATTTTTAGCCATCATCAAGTAATAAAATTGCTCATTGAAATTTATAAAAGTGGTTTCCATAATTTTTTTTGTAAAAGATATAAGCCTTTCTACAATATATCACTACAGTTCGTAATAATTGAATTATTCAAAAGCATTTGTGAGATTAAACTTCTGTTTCATTTCATCATGGTGGTAGGAGAAAAACAAAGAACTGTTTAATTTAAGTATACAATCGTCTATGCAACCATTTTCTTCCTCGCAATTAAAATCCTAAAATGCCCTTACATGTTACTATGTTACAATCCTCCTTTTTACTTATCATAGAATTAAAGAAAATATACGAATCTGTCTTTTATTGCACCTTCTATCATTTACATAAATATTAATCCTAATTGACAAACTAATGAAATAAGGCTCCTTTTTTATTATTTAAGAAATTTTCTTCTCATGTCAATTCAAAATTTCAGTAACGACATACAAAATTGTTATTCAACTGAAATGTCTTTCATCTGCGTTTAAAAGTTTCTCAGTTTGAATTCTTTGAATATGAAATTTGTGAATGCTTATGAAAATAAGTTAAAATAAATTATGTGAAAAACTTGATTTGCATTGTGTGGAAAAATGTATTTGTTGTAAAAATAATTATGAAACTTTTTAACACACATAACATGATCAATAGAACTGAAGTAACCCTTTTCACAATTTTTTATCAGTCGGCTCGGTGGTTGAGAGGTAGAGTGCCCAGTTGCAAGTACGATCCCGGATGGACTCGATAGATTTTCTGAATGCGAAAATCGTAGGCATGCATGTGTCATAGGATTATGTGACCTGTAAAAGATCCCTTGAGTATCAGTTGGGCTCAGGTACTCTCGACACAATTAAATCACGGCAATATTTAGAGCATCAGATGAGAGCTTAAATTAAAAAATGAATTCAAACGTCCAAATTTGGTTACGAAGATCGTCACTAGATAGTGCCACCATGATTTTTTGTGAGACTATACCAATCAGTAAAACCCATCATCAATATTTTTTATTATTATAAGAGAAATAATGTCAACTCTGATACATGTGAGAGAGAAGCAAAGACAATTCTTCAATATAAAATATAATTATATCAGAAACTTGATGGATCTTAAGCCAATTTATACTTTAGAGTTAAATTAGACACGAGAAACTATTTTTGTCTATATGCTAAAAGAAGCATGTTGAGTCTTTTCAAAAATAAAGGCAAAGCAAAAAGAGTATTTTACTCCTCTAACACAATACTGTTGTTAAAGGGTATGGAAAGTTGATCAGTAATATAAGCGAATATCTCTTGTTTTAAATTCAGGCTTTTTACTGCTCAAAGTTTTATACTATATTGTATCACAAATTTCAAATCACATATAGGGTACAGAAAATTATCAAATGACTCCTTAATTGTATTACTCTAAATGACTTGCATGGTGATGCCTCACCCCAGTAGACTGAGTTTCTTCATAAGTCACATAATCAGATCATCTTATTGTTAGTTCCATCATTTGGCTAACATGAAGAAAGTTTTAATATCCATTTTAAAAAAATTTTCTACCTATGTGTTGATAGCATGGTATATTTCACAAGTATATGTCTATAAAGAGATTCAATCATTCCAAAGTGGAGGAAACTTGTTTTATATTTTCACATAAAGTTCTAACGAAACAAATAAAAAAAATTGTATACATGTAAAATTCCTTATTAAACTTTACTTTCGTGTTTTAACAGGACCGTTTTGCATGCCTCCGTGATTCATGTAAAATTATTGCAGTTTCAGAATAGAGAAGTGTGAGTATAACTTAAAACTTAAATTAAGTAAAAATTGTTATATTTTCTCAAGTACAGAATATAGAGCATGTACAAAATTAGGCATCGTTTTTGGAAATATAATTGCTTTATTTTTAATTCTAAGACAAGACAAATATTTAGTATGTATTTATCAATGTTTTAAAATGAAGTCGAGACGTTATACAAGGAAATTTTAATAGAGCATGCTTCTGATTTAAAAAAAAAACATTCAGTGATATATTATCGTTAATAAAGTATCATACTATAGAAACACTTTTATAGTAATGAGCTTCATTAGCGACAAGATAATGAATCTTCTAAATTATATAATTTGATTTAAAGTTGATAAATTATAATAAATATTCAGAAATAAACCCAATTAACATTTCTGAAACTGTTAAAATGTGGTCATATTTCTTTAATTTTATAAAAAAATATTTAGTTTTCTAGTAATAATATACTTTAATAATACTTCTTCATGTATTAAAAGTCTTAAAATATAACTTTTGGCCAGAGTGTCTTTCAATACTATATATTTATTTCACGTATACACAGAGATTTATTTTTTTTAATTTATCCTACAATATAAGTCTCATTGCTCGCAATATAAGTATTCCTTAAATTCCTAATCATTGTAAAATTAATTCTGAATTAAATCCTTTTTAAAACATTTTTTATTAAAATTATTCAAGTAAAAGTCAACTTTTCAGGTGGATGAGTATCTTCGAATTCCAAGCTTATTTAAATTTTGAAATAAATGTGTATATTTTAAAAACGTATATAATAACGCAAAAAAACTGCAAGCTTTTAAAAATTAATAGAGCAAGTTTTACTTGCATACAAAAACGTAACGCATCAAGAAGACGCTAAGTTTATTAAGTAGATCAAATGACTATTTTAATTTTCTATTAGTATTATTTAAAGATCATTTTATTTACTTTTTCAAATACTATTCCTTCTATCACCTATATTCGAATAGCAAATAAGTTACTTAATTCTTTCAGTAAAAAGGGAAGTTTATTTTTAAAAATCGGTTAATCTATAACTAAATATCTGTCAATAAAACGGAATTTAAATTTATTGCATTCAGTTTACATTACAGACCTTTTTTTCACGATTCGCTTAAATTTTATTTAAGTATTTTTTGACAGTTCTTGAAGTATTTTTAGAATAATATTTCATTTGGAGACAAAGAAAATTTTGTTTGACTTATTGCTCTGTTCAATAGTTTACTATATTACTCTTCAGAATTTTCAACTATAACCCTAGGGGTAATCATTCATCAAAAATTTTAATTTACACTACATCAAAATGAAAGTAGCGTTACTTGTGTGTGTGTGTGTGTGTGTGTGTGTGTGTGTGTGTGTGTGTGTGTGTGTGTGTGTGTGTGTGTGTGTGTGTGTGTGTGTGTGTGTGTGTGTGTGTGTGTGTGTGTGTGTGTGTGTGTGTGTGTGTGTGTGTGTGTGTGTGTGTGTGTGTGTGTGTGTGTGTGTGTGTGTGTGTGAATCAATATTACAACAAAAAATACTCTCAAAACTTTCTCTCTAATTGTACTGTATACAGGAAATTGTTTCTTTTATAACAGTTTACAACTCCTAAAACCACATTTTCATAAAAAAGAATTTCAAATCTGTGTTTCACTTAAAGTTGTTTTTGAAACATTTCAAATGATAATGAAAAATGATCATTATTAAAATGGGTATATTAAACATATATAAAGCTATAAATCAAAGAACTTCTTAAATGGAAAAATACACTCATGTCCATAAATTAAGGATAATTCAGAATCACACAGAAATTGAACTCTAAAATAAAAATTTCACCTGTATAATTATATCACACACATCTTGAAAAAGAATATACAAATCATAGGAAACCACCAGATGGCGCGGATAGTACGTCACAATGACGAGAGTGTAAGAGAGGGGTATATAAGGAATGGTGGCAAAGAAGCAAAATTGTTCACAAGCGCTTTAAAAGCCTTTCAGCGCAACAACCGCATAGTTATGGCACAAATGAAGCATTTAGATAATTTTTTACGTGGTAGAATTATCGGACGATTGGAATGTGGACGTACCCAGCTGGAAGTATCCGAGGAACTTGGAATCGCCCAGAGTGTCATCTCCAGGCTTTGGCAACGATTCCAAGATGATGGTAATGTGAGTAAATGTTACAGCACAGGTCGCCCCCGAGTTACAACGCCAAATGAAAACCGGTATTTGGCAGTTACTGCCAAAAGAAACAGACGGAGCACAGCATCAGACCTATCTCGTCAGCTCTCTTCAGCTCTCTTCAGCTACCGGTACGACAGCTTCAAGGCAGACCGTGTACAGACGCTTTGGGCACATTGGTCTATATGCTCGTAGGCCTGTCAGATGTGTTCCCCTTATCGCAACTCACTGTCACCTGCGATTAACCTGGAGTAGAGAGCATGCATTGTGGACACCACAACAGTGGTCTTATGTGATGTTTTCCGACGAGTCCAGGTTTAGTTTGCAGTCTGATTCTCGCCAGACTTTCATATGGAGAGTGCCAGGTACCCGTTACCACCAAAAAACATCATTGAACGACACCGTTACGGTGATGCAGGATGGCTCGTTTGGGGAGGAATCATTCTTGGTTCCAGAACTGACCTGCATGTTCAGAGTGTAACGATGACAGGCCACATCTATCGGGATGTCATTCTGGAACAACATGTACGTTTGTTTCGGGGCGCCATGGGTGCTGAATTTCTGTTTATGGGTGTGTGTGTGTGTGACAACACCCGTCCTCACTCGCAAACATTGTAGACGAATGCCTTCAATCGGAGGATATCACCCGTATGGATTGGTCTGCATACTCACCGGACTTGAATCCAATAGAGCATGTGTGGGATATGCTTGTCCGACGAATTGCAGCCCGTCAACCCCCTACTACCTGTCTACCGGAACTTCGGAGGGCATTGCTTGATGAGTGGTGTAATATTCCCCAAGATCAGATTGATAATTTGATACTCAGCATGCGTAGGCGTTGTAAGGCCTGTATTGCATCGTCCGGGAGACATACTCCGTATTAACCATCATACTAACCATGTTATACTGTTTTTTGTAAAAGGTTCTTTTTTGAAGTTTGCTCCAGGGAGTAAAAATCGCTATTTTTAATAATTATGTCAAACATATAGCATCTTTTTTGCTGTTTACCATTTGTTTGATAAATAGACTTTACAAATAAGTCAAATTTGTTTTGCTTCTGTCTCTTTCTTTGTCTGAACTTCATTATCCTTAATTTATGGACATGAGTGTAATAAAGATCAGATATAAATTTTTATCAGATTCTGCTTGACTGATTCAACACACACATTTTATGCTTTTTTATTACTTACAAGTATAATGGTAGTGTTCTGAAACTGCTATCAATTTCTGGATAAATTTAAAAATAGTTACGATGAGGGAGTGCTTGCTGTTTTTTCTGTTAAAGTGTTCGGTACTTTTTTAAACAGATACATTATTACAATTATCAGTACTTTAAGGAATTTAGTAGCGAGCTTTTGTATTAAAACATTAATAGTTGTATATTTAATTGCTCTCTGAGAGCTGTCTTTCTTCATTTTTCATAAACCAGGACGTATTAAGCACCAGTCTTCTAATTCCATCAAATGCCTATTGAGAGAGTGAGCTAATATTTGTCATCTTTGTTTCTAGCTATTATCCCAGTGTTATCTGCATACATAAAGGAAATTATGTTGTTAGGAATCGTGATGTCATTTACGTATGTACTGAATAGAGTTAGGCCGGACAATAACCCTAGTGGTACACCTGATTTTATTTTTCTCGGTTCAAGAAAGCTGTTGACTCTAATTGGGAAATTTTTCCAGGTAAAAATTTATCAAATTGATCAAAGGGAAGAATTATGATATTTAATTAATTTATACATTAATACAAAGTGCTAAACCTGGTCAAACACGTTTTGCTCTTTAGGGTACTTCAGCATTCGATATTCCTCAATGAATCCGGTTTTAATATACTCTATTACTCTGAATAGCTGGTGTGACGTGGAAAGCTCAGACTGAATGCCATGTTACTCTGGAGTTATTATAATCTATACATTAATGTGATGATTAAGCTTATTAAGAATAATTTTTTAAGCGAGTTTGCTGAGGATGTGTAGTAAACATGTTTATAATATTCTGGGAGGTAACGCTGTAACTGTGCAATAGCTTTCACGGAAATGCTGAACATACACCACCAGCATACTTCATGTCCTTTCGATACTCCCCCAATTTTTTATGATGCATATATACGCATGCCCTAACATATCTCCTCCTAGTATGTCTCCTTTCGGTCTCTGCAATGCTTTCTTACTCCACCTTACTGAAATTTTAAATTTCTGAGCTATTTCCGAAGCTGTAACAGATAAACTTTCTTTTCTAATTCTTGCTCCAAAATATTTTTGTACTTCGTTTAAATATCTGATATTTTTAAAGTAACACTGCATATTTTCAAAACCTAAAAAGCATAGTAATCATAATAATTGCTTCCAATTTTTCTAATTGAAAGCTATTCTTTTTTTCTTTTAATTGCGATCTCTCTTTAAAATCTTCTTTAAAAACGTTTTATTTATAAAAAAAATTTAAAAGTGTTATAATAAAATGTTTAACTAATTGCAGAACTGAGTTTCAGTTACTAATAGGCAGCTGGAAATATTTTTCTGGTTATAATTTATTTATTTTTCTTTCAAAAATGTAACAAAAGTCTGCCTGCCATTTAATAATCAAATAAAGGGGAATAGTACCAAAATAGTCTCTTCACTTCATTTAACTCACTGACCTTTCTCTGAAGAGCACACAGCATTTTAATCACCATAAAAAATTACCAATTTCTATATTAGTCTAGTTTTTTCAACGAAGATTCCAATCGGTAGCAAAACGTTCACTGTGTGAGAGGTCAATTACTCCTCTTAAATTATATTTCTATTTTAGTGGTATCGATCTTTCGATCTGTCCGTTACAAGAACATAAAAGCTCACTTCTTATATAGACATTTAATATTTAACTCCTTACTAACCTCGGGATGATTCAGATTGACAGTAAAGAAAAGATACGAGTCTGGTGTTCAACTACTCGGAAAAGATATATGAATAGGGCCAGCCGCTCATGGTAAGGAAAAGTGTTGAACCATTGAATTGGCGACCTTCACGCTTCAGCGAGATTATAGTGAGGAATTCCATAAAACCTTTCACTGAATAAAATAACTCAACTTTTTATTCATCGAAAAATAAGAAGCATACGTATATTCTTCGCAGACAATCAGAGCATGCTGTGTAATAAAAATTTAAATTTTATAACCTATATGAATAATGTGTCAAAAGGTATACGGAAGAGAAATTATTTTAAAATGACAGTGACCAGTTAAGAAATTTTTTTTTTTATTCACCTTCTTTAGAAAGTTAGCGAAATCACTTGAAAGATACACGAAAGTTTTTGGAGACAGATTTCAAAACTAAAGCCATGATCAAGGTACAAAACTGACATATCGTCTGTTAATTCACTCTCCAGACTTCTACATCATATCTCTAGAAGACTTTGATACCCAGTTTAATTTAACTCTCAGCAATTCACAAGAAGGCTTTTGAAAGAATCAGAATTCGAAACCTCAACGAAACTCGAGCCCCAGGCCCAATAAGTATTATACTCATGTCCAAAATTAAAGTCCCAAACACACAAAATCTAGGAGAACTCATGAACTATTCGCTGTGTTACCCAGAAATTTCGGCACAGAGACGTGTTATAGTGTGAGGAAGAATATAGCAACATAACCATATAAAAAACATTTTAATTTTGAATTAAGATACAGGATATATCAAAAAGGCCAAGTAGCGATCCTGTGCAGATTTTGATTCTCTGTGGTGACCTTGGCTAACCTTCCTGGTGACAGTACCACTTGTTTAAAATTGATTCAACAGCCAGGGGACCACTTTCGGGTGACTTGTAGCGATCGAGCCACCTCCGCTTGAGACTGGCCGACTTTAAGCCTGCAAATGGTTCTCACACTCAAAAAATCATATAAACGGTTATGAGAAGTCATTCTCACTGCTAACAGGCTAACTTGTTTGGTTTAATGCAATATTCACAAAACTGCAGGAAGAAAATCGCACATGCTTAAACGGTCTCAATCCAGTAATTCTGCGCAAAAACTAATGCTGAACAACATCTTTTCCGAAACTAATGGTTAATAATGTATACTACCCATTTTTCAAAATATATAAAATACAAATTCTAAAAGTTTTTCTTCAGGCAATCTAAAATTATGACTAAAAACATGTTTGTGACCTTAATTTTGGACATGAGTGTATTTTACCACTTAATCCTTGCGATCATCTATAATCATAAGGTATATTAAATCCTGTCTAAAATTTTCTTATTACAGGGAAATAGGCGCTTAGATTATAAAAAATTTGAAGTGTTTTGAATTTTCAAACTGTTTTAATGAATACTAAATTTTAACACAAACAAACCTAAAACAGTCTTAGGGGGAACAATATATCCTTTTCGAAGGTCTGAAATTTACTTAAAACCACCACTTTTCTAAGAAATATTTTTGAGCTTTGGTGTATTTTTTTCAACAGGTATTATTGTTATTATTTTTATCTGCTCATCAAAATCCTTTTCCTTTTAACTCCACTTATGCAACTGTTACTTTCATTTCCCTCTTCGTGTATTTTACTCATCATGTTTCAAAGAATTCAATTCATTCAATAGTTAAGTATGGTAAACATAGCATAGTGCATTAATAATACAATTTATTAAATAAATTTAAAGATGTATAATTTGTATCTAAATCTAAATGTTTTTCCCCATATATATATATAAATCTAAGCTTTACTATTAATAAAAATACAAAAGTTATCAACAACATAATTCATTAATCATTAACATATACATATATATATAAATGCTATATTGAATTACTCTAAATGTACTTAAAAACAAAAAGAAAAACTAGACATAGTGTTAAGATTTCTGGGTCAAAGTCTTAAGTCACCAACCTTCCTTTTTATTTTACTTTATTACTGAGATGAGATAAAATTTAGAAAATAAAATACAGCTATAGAAATAATAAAAAAATAAATACTAAAATTAATTTTTTTCTTAGACACCATAATGCAAGAATTTTAAGTGGCCGTGGTAGCCTAGTAGTCCAGATCACGGACTCGTGGCTGGTGTGCCATGAGTTCGAGCCCTGCGTTAATAAAGACACGCCGTGTAGAGGGGGCCGATGCACATTAAATATGTCGAGGCTCAAACGGCCTCGGTGGGGAAGTTAGGAGAGGGGAATGCCAGCACAGGTATCATCCTCATCACTTGACCATGGCTCAAAAATTACGTGGTCCGGCGCCAACAGCCGTCGTGCAACATTATAGTATATATATATATATATATATATTATATTTTCATTTAATTTTCAAATCTCCTGTAACTGCATATCTCCTGTAACTACATGTTGGGGATGACCGCCAATAAATTTACTTTATCTTAGGCATTTAGGTTCCTATATACTTCGAGAGATGGAACCATTGTTCTAATAAATGTCTACCCCTACCTGTTTCTTGTTATATTTTAAAACTATTGTAATAATAATATTTTAACAAGATAAACGGATAAGTGTTTAGTAAAGATATTAGCAAAATTAATATAGAGTAAACAGATTTATTCTTAAAAGAAAATACAGTTTTCAATCTTATGGAAAAATGACTTTTTTTATTTCCATGTTAAATTTAGGAACTAATAATTTGTTAATGGTTTTTAATAATACTTGTATGGAAAGCATGACTATCATGAAGATAATCATTGCTTAAAAAATCATTAATGACAGTTATTTCCTTTCTGTTATGGCCCGGGAAATATTTAATATGCTTGATATTAAAAAATCACGATTATATATATATATATATATATATATATATATATATATATATATATATATATATATATATATATTTCTGAAAAGTGTGTGCGGATGAATTTTTTTTTTACAAAATTATAAAAATCAAAGGGGAATTGACGTGAAATTTTTTTAAATTTAAAAAATATTCAAAAGTGAAAATATTTTCCTACTTGATGTTTATAATTTAACTGTTACAACCGGTGTACACTGACACTACTATTTATCTACAATTAACTACCACTCTCTAATAACAAACTTTATCTACAACTTCTAACTGCTTACACCTTATTCATTACTAACTATATCTCACACCTCATAACACCTTACAAGTTCTACTCAAACTCTTTCTAACGCCCTCTCTCACTCTCTCGTCATGCATACAACTCTCCGCACTTATACAACATCGCTGTCGAAACAGCGGTATCTATTATCTTAACAACTGGTAAATATTCAGACTTTGCATGTTTTGAATTTACTTTTTAGAATTAGAAATGATTTATTTTAACAGCGCCAAATTTTATCAGTTTTGGGAAGTGAAATTATTCCAAACCCTAAAAATATTTACAAAAAATCTGTTTTCTTTGTTATCAATATTATAACATTATAAACCTTTTTTAAAACATTATTTCTTATTTTGATTGATAACACTTTGGCTCTAACACTTTCTTCCAACCAAAATAACACTTCAACGTAAAATTATCAATTATCTATCTAAATTATGTTCCATTTTTATTATTTTTGTGATTACATCTTTTTTAACCTTAAAAGAAATATAAATCTGTTTTTTATAAAAATATATGTACTAATCATAAGAGTATTTATAACTTTGAAAGGTGTTTTATTATGATTAGAAGCTGGATTATTCATCTATATAAAAAAGGGGGGGAAAACAATATTCTAAAAAAGAACACCGAATACACTTTCCGATTGTTTTCTTCTGTAATACTTACTCTTCATCGAAATGAAACTGTGCTATTTACGAAATAAACAGCCAAACGTTTGTGCTCGATAGCGAAATGTCTCCCCCCCCTTTCAAAAATTATTTACATAACAACCTTCCTAATTGCTCACTGTTTCCTTTTTATGCACTCGTGCGTATCTAGATGATATCCTCCGCAAGAGATCCTCTTTAAACGTTAATGGAACTTTAAATTGTTCAGAGATTCTCCTGCCACTTTGTCTCGATTTCTTTTTCAATCAAATACTTGTCCTGGTTTTGGAAATATGTCACTGCATTTAGAACTAAGGGGTTCTTTCTAACAGCTATATCCTTTTTTACTTGATTGCATCACTTAAAATGTCACTTTTGATGTGGATTTAAGAGATTGCTCTACGCCTCTGATGTTTGAGTAAACAGTATATCCATGTTAAATTATATTTATCTACTTAAGTAAAGAAGTAAATATAATATACATAGAAAATGAAACTCAAACATAGATTTGTGGTAAAGGTGTGTCAAAAAGTAAATTAAAGAACACAACAATTTATATATATCTTAAGAAATTGCTCATTTTATAAGATATATCACTTTTGTAAGGTTGTTTTGAAAAAACATTCCACTTTTTATACAATTAAACTGAATTTTCAACAATACAAACACTCAATAAAAAAAATATTCTCTTACAGAAATCTATCGCAAAGTTGGTAACACTTAACTATTAATTAATATTCTTTCCCAAATTATTTTTTCGACAATGTAATATTCATCTCTGGGGAAAAAAGTAGATTTTTTAAAATTAAAATGTTGTATTGCCCACACTACTTTTTAGCTCATTTGTAGGAACTCAAAATAATTTAAAATAGATATTTAACTATGAATCACATATAATTTATAAGGCAACATCCTTTAATTTTTATTGAAACAGAAGGTGATTTTAGAAGGTTGTCTTCATCTAATACTTAAGAATATTATTCAAGTATCGAACATTTTATGAGATTTTTTTAAATTTCAGTGTACTCCGGGTATCATTATATATATATATATATATATATATATATATATATATATAAAGTTTTGTACTATCCCCTATATTTTATTACAAGTGGTATATTTATTATAATAAAGTAAGCTTATGATAATATTCTGGCATTTTTTTATAACTGAAGAAGGGTCCTGGGTTGTATATTGCTCTTCGATTTTAGACGAAATTAAATTTGATGTATATCCGTTCAGTAACTGAAATTAAGTTAATGTGTTTCAGCTACAATATACCTTATTTCTATTGTCCCGCTAGAATAACATCATAATGAAATGGTTTAACCGATCTTTAATCCTTCTCAAAAGAACTCAAGGACTCGTACCAATTTGCAGTCTAATGAGTAAGATTGATTGCACATTAACGCCGCATTCGGAAGTTACACTTGGGCTATCAGGGATGGAACTCGTGATTTTAAGCTTCTCTCAACACTTGAGCTAACGTCTCACTCTCCAAACTTCCTCATACTCCATCGTGAGGACATAACATATTTAACTTGCATCAGCCTCTCTACATGACAAGTTTTTAGTGGCACCAGTATTCAAACCCATCAATGTGCAAAAATAACACCGACCTCGAGTTCGCGACCATGACCATTCTTCTACCGCGGCCGCTCGATCATTGTGAAACTGCGGTGTCACAGGAATTGATGCCGTAGGATATGAACCGTTGGTGTAGGTATCAATATAATGTTATAAACTAATATAAATGTTTTGTGACTCAATGTGTCAATTTCAAAAAACACGAAAATTATAAAATTTAATTTTCTAATTTGTTTAATATAACATGTCTAAGACACTTTTTTTGTGAAGGTTCTATCTTAGCTCCTTCTACTAATTGTCCTTTGGGGGAATTTTGGATCTTTAAAAATTATTTTATTATAAAACCCCGCTTCGAAGAAGAGAACCTGTTGTTGTTGCTAATCCTCCAGGGTCTTATTAATTCAGACAAGATCAATTAAATCGTTGACTCTCAAAGAGTCCAGCACAAGAAAGGGATCCGTGTAGATATCTTTACTTGTGAGATCCATGCAACGGAATATGTGCTCCGGGGAAGCCTGGTGATCTTGACACCTTGCACAGATGGAAAAGATCTTCTTGTTCGCTGAGAATGAAAGGCACTTGATGTGACCACTAGCAAGACGAGAAAGTGTAGTCTGGGAGCATCTATCACACTTGAGAACTGGGGCCAATCCGGGTCTATTACCAGCATACCAATGATAAGTGGTATCTACATTACTAAATTTTGAGATTTTTTTCACGAGTATAATTCCAGATAGGTAAGGGTGGATGTAGAGGGAGTTGGAAGATTACATCCCTCCTTTGCTAGTTTGTCCGCCATTTCATTGCCATAAAATTCGACGTGAAATGGGATCCACTGAAAATGAATATCATGGTGTAGCGATATATGGTTTAGTTTGTGTAAGATGGAGACACTGGTTTTGTCACCAACGATAAGCCATTTGTAAAGAAGTTGAAGTGAACTACGGCTATCGGAGAGAATCCAAAGATCACCGTAATTCTTCTTAGATAGAATGGCCTTAAAGTCCCGCGTCAATGGCTATTAGTTCACTTCTGAAAACTGAGCAAAAATCTGGATTGCGATGTTTCAGGGACAATTTTTCCTGAGGCGTTTCGATATAGATACTGCTACCGGCCTGGTTAGATATTCTGCTACCATCAGTAAAAATTTTGATTGCATCATTGGGGATGCTGTTAAGGATCTCCAGTGCCAAATGTCTGAGATGGCTAGAGACAAAAATTTTCTTAATGCCGGGTAAACTTAAGTTGAAGTAGAAATACACCCTGGAGAGCCCTCCAAAGGATTCAAGCTGCATTGTAGAGAAAAGGGCTCTCCTTCACCAGAAAGAAAGTTCTCGGATTCAACTTGGCTGAAGGGGCTGTTTTTCTTTAGTCTTTGCCCGTTTACCCAGTTATTCAGGTACTTAGACGTTTGGTTTTGTTGGCCGAAGCTAGAAAGTTTGTTAAAGTATTTGATAAGTCCAGTCTGTCTACGAATAGAAGAGGTTGTACATCTGCTTCGAATAGAACAACGTTTGAAGGGCAACTGTGCTTCAGATCAGTGATGATACTGGCAGCACTCAGTTGGACTTGCTCTAAATTCTTTGAAGAGAACATGATTATGCTAATTAAAACTACCAGTCTAGGTTTTCAGGTTAGAGAAAGAGATGTGAGTGAGATAGGCTAGCCTGCTATCGGAGTAGAGATTAATCAAATTGAATGTGAACCGCGTGGTTATTTAGTATTTGCTAATTGAATTACTTAAAGTGATGAATGGTCACTGAGATTAAATCCAAATTAAATAGATAAGAAGTCAAAGGGATCATTTTTATTAAGTGTGGTTAGTATACTAGTTTTCTCATATCTCGCTTACCTCGTTTATTGTCGGCTTAGTGATTATTTGAGGGCATCTCTTAGTCTGGATTGATTGTTTTAGTGTGGTGATTAATATTGGGAATAAATTAGATTATTTTGTTGAAACATGGCTAGTGTTCCTTCCAATTCTCTTACAACTTAGGTTCGCAGGGAAAGTATTACAACTCAATCATACTTAAATATTCTTATGTAATAAAAACATATACTATAGCGCTAAATTTTTAGTATAGAAAGTGTATCGAGTTTCTTTTTTTCTGTGAGGTAAATATCTCTTAAGGTCAACTTACGTAGAAATATCATCGAGAGAGTTAAAATATGAATTGACCAACCATCCAGAATCTGTCTGTCTTCAAGCTTTCTTGCATATCTAGGATGATTCAATGTAAAAGTATTTTCTTTTTCACTAAATTGCCCAAACCTTGAAGAATTACGAAGTAATAATGTAAAATCCTCATCGATAGAGACATCTTAAAAGAAAGACACTTTTCATCATTATGCACTGAGTGATATCCCTTTTTCGTCTTGCGGAAATTCGCCAAAGCCTTCTTTTTTATTTTAACATTTTTTTTTATTTGAAAAATTTTTTTGAGGAAGTAGGTTATTAAAAATATTCTAGCAAACTCATTTCTGAAATATATAATTTCTGGGGTTTTTTTTTTAAAAATACACTTAGTGTTTTATGGCATTTACATCGCGTGTTGTTTTTCAGTGAAATTTAGGAATATGATTAGATAAAAAAAAAATTGTTTCTAAATACTCTACAAATAAATTCTTAAAGACAAATTATAAATAGATTTTTAACGAATTATTCATTAACTTTTATACATATAAAATTATGACTACAAAATGTAATTCTTTGTACAGCTTTATATAAGTAAACCAAATCAATAATGAGAAAAAAATAACGTTTCGCGTGTAAAATATTTTTTATCTTAAGAAGATTAATATTTTAATCGTGAAAAATATAAAAATTCGCAGTACATGTGTGTTTGTTTCCCCGGATAGCCTATTGATTTCTAGCGTTTTTTATATGACATTTTGATATATCGAGTTGTGTGGATATCGATTACATCAGCTTTTCGCTTTCAGTTCAGCTTAAGAACGTTAAGATTCAAAAATATACCTTTATTGATAAATAATTTCCATTAAGTAGAAACGCATTTCTGAGAAATCTCATTTCGTGAGGTATATATGTTTTGTAAGTTTCAAAACTCGTTAATTATCTCTCTTAAAATACATTCATATTAAATGAAAAATAGGAATTAATTGCGTAAAGAATTTTCTTCAATAAATATATGTACTTTATTCTTTATATATGAAATAATATGTATAAAATTACGGAAGGTCTCATTTTTCAGTAATTTATTGGACATTTTTCTAGCTCCCAATATTTAAGAAAATTGCACCTGAATATTTCATTGAACTGCTTTTAATATTATTCATGTTAAATAACAAAATTTCCCAATTTCTTACCTTCCATTTGTTCGGTAATTTTTCCTTAAAATTTTTTATTTACTTTTGCCTTTTTTTTCCTGTTTAAAGCGAAAAACATTAAGACTTGTTTATGTCACAGAAAGTAATACTAAATTTATCTACATTTTTTAAACTCTATTTTTTTAAATCTAAAATGACTAAATTACCTATTTTTTTTTGGTTACATATAACAATACGACTAAAGTTTTAAACATCAAACAAAAGAATATTTAAATAATAATTTTAATTTTGTAAGCTTCAAATTAAACATGTGTTTTAAAAGGCACTAATGCGCCTTTTTAACTTAACTTTGGGAGCAATAGAAACTTAACACGAAAACATATAACTAATTTTTCTAAACTACCTATCTTAATTAAAGCTCCTTGAATGATTCTTCTTGAAGTCTGATAGTATGGTCAGCTCCAAGTTTGGTTTCTTAATCATTTCCTGACGATTTCTCCGTCAAATATTAATCTTAAGATGTGCGACCTCCGGTCGCTGTGTACTAACTCTTGGAATTCAGCTTAACAATCGCTTAACCATTATCTCGCATACTCAACGACTGATACTTAAATAGTAGTTAAATTTGCATAAATCATCTCTGCGGAAACCGGTTTTTAAACTAAAATCACAGTTATAGAATATTTTCCCCAAGAGAATTAGTAGAAGACCCGAATAGAACCCGCTACAGAGTCCCAGTTTTCATTCCATTGAGTATCGATTTTAAATCTAGAATTCACTAAAAATAATGTGAAGAAAGTTGTTTCAAGTACAATATAATTATTTTAAAAATTATTATATGCCGAGACATTTGAATTTTGAGAAAGAATTATGAAAGAGACAGGATTTACGTGGTTGAAAATAGTAAGATCAATACCAAAATTAAAAGAGAGTTTCTTTTGCCAAAGAGAAATACAGGGGAAAAAACATATACAAAGTTTACAGTGTTGTACTATGCGATAAATGTATTGAGCTTACCATCAATTTAGTGAAACCTCTTATAAGCCCTATAGTATTAGCTAACATCTTCACATATATGCTGTGAATAATATCAATAAAAAAGAATTTTTAAATAATATAATATGAGTATTTTTGAGTTCAGAAGACCTCTCTTCCAGAGAAGTGTTTATTTATTTTTTATCTCTATCTGCTCTCCTTATTTTCCCCCCTCCACAGGATTAAAATATTCGAAATAAAACATAAAATCCAGTTTAAAAGAATCCTTCCCTTTTTTTCTCATCGTATACTTACTTCAGAATAAAATTTTGCTATATATAAGAATAAAAAATAGAATTAGCCATACAACAGAAATTTAATCTTTAATCCCGTAAATTAAAAATAAAAAGTCACCATTCTAACAATTCGACTAGGCCCCAGGTAATAAAATATATATTACCTGGTTTATTATTTATTCAATAGGCGGAACAAAGATCAGTAAATCAAGAGTATCTGCTCGCATAAATAATTAAGTAACTTATACGAAAACTGTGTCAAAAGAATAGAAAGTATAAAACTTTCTGATCGAGCAATTTTATCAAAAAATGTGGCAATGATACTTAAGGCTAACCCTCCTATCGATAGATCTGATTATGTTTAAGAAACTTGAAGATGGTAGGGGATCAAATTATGTATGTTGTTATGAGCAACTTCATCAACTCGTAACATCACACACACACACACACACAATCTGGTTACAGATTCTTTATAAATTGCGTAGTTCCTATTTATATATTTCTTCAAGAAAAAAGTTAACTAATTCGTAAAAAAAAGAGTGATAGTAGCACTATTGAAAGGTATTTTCAAAAACTTTTTTAATGAAAAGAATAAAAAGATTTGATCAAAAACTCACAAAATATCTATTCACTTCCTCAAATAAAACTATCATCACTCTAAATTTATGTTTTTCAGCTATTTTATTACTTTTTGTAACTATATTTAGTTATATAACCTTCCTCAAGTAGAAAATAAATTTATAGCAATCAAATAAATGAAAACAAATAATTAAGTGTATAAGACACAAATGGCTAAGAAAATTTTTGTTGGAAGTTGATATATTTAGCGAAGAAGTATGAATATTATATTAATTTACTTAAAAATTTTATTTGGAATTAAATTTTATTTAATATTTAAATTAGAAAATTTTTTGATTACATCATGATATATGTAGCGAAGAAGTATGAATGTGTAATATCGAAAGCCCACAGCTGTTCAAATGAATGTTAAATCAAGCATTATTTAAAGAATCAATATATGCACTCTCTATAACGTAAAAAGCGAAGCACTAAGAAGGATTTTTCCAAAAGGGATAAATTGTGTCCCCACATCTTACGACTGAATATGTAAATGATTAACTTTTGACTGTCATTGACATTAGTTGGAGTACTAGCATATTGCAGTGGAGCATCCTTATGGTGTATGAAACAGAGGAGATTCTAAATCTATATAGAAGGCATTAAATTCTTCCATGGAATATGCTAAAACCTTACATCTTGCTTCCCTGGCCGGTGGGATCGTCAGATGTCCTCCCCATCCGGTTTGTGATGAGCAGACTCGACCGTTCCTGGCTCTCCCTGATCTAACTCGCCAATTGTCGCATCCTGCAGGAAGACATATGACAACTCTCCGAATCAATTCCTAGCCGGATGACAGCTAGCATAGACCAGGGGAGGGGTCTAATAGAATAAAGTTTTTCTTTTTGCTCATGTATTTGTATTTCCTGGATAAAGTATTCTCCACTTATGACACTGTAAGCGTTTCGTTTTCAATGTATGTACAATTGTTTCATTCAGGAAATCCCCTCTTAGTGCGTAGCCTTATATGTAATAGTATACATATAAATATATATGTATTAATATAAGGTGATAAAAAGAAGTAATTTTCCAAAAAGAATATGATTTTGAAGTGATTCCATTGCTTTATAACAGCCCTTTGTATTACAGAAAGTTATGTAGCGTAAAAATCCAGTTATATAAATAAAAAAACATGAAAAAAGGTTTTCGATGCGTTTCAAAATATTACATTACTATGATTTAAAAGAAGATTCACACGCACACGTGAGAATTCACAAAAGTGCACGTTATTTGGTCTCCTAATAGGGAAAATATATTATTAGCTGAACTGAAAAGGAAACTTCGCTTTTCTTGAAGAGGAGATATATTCCTAATATATCTCTACAATATAACTACAAAAACTAGAATTCAACGAGAGAAAAGTACAGAATTTATAAAGATTTAGAGCTCTTTTTTCAAAAACAAAATATATTCTACGAAAAGCAAACAAAAAGAAAATAAATTAGCATCAATGGATGGAAAGCAAGGAAAAAAATATTTCTACATTTAGATATACTTGAAAGAGATAAACTACTTTCATGTGTTGTATATTATTTTTTCAACTTACTAATAAATATTATACGTAAATAATAGTTATAACAGTATGTTTACCTTATTAGTAAAACGGACATTTTAATATTTGAATAAATTATTCATCAAATTGTCATACATAAGAAATAATCAAATAGTACTTAGTGAATAGTCTGTCTTGTCTTGTCAACTGTCAAGCCTTGTATTAGAAGTTTTAATGTTAGTGAATTAGTTTAAAAAGTTTAAATATATTACCTGATAACATTGAATTAATTTATCAAGGTAATTATAATTTTTTTCACATGATTATAATATTTCCTATGTAAAGCATTATGCAACCAGAACTATTACTAAAAAAGGAGAAACGCTCAGTTACATAGTTTAATATAAGAGGAAGAAACTAGGCTTACAAAAAGAAATTAAGCTTATGAGAAACATTTTGTAATGCCATAGTTTTCCTTTTCATAAGCTTATCAATTATAGCTAATAACTTTTTTTATGAGTTCTCCTAAAAGTAAAAATAAAAATGCTTCAGTTTATTAATAAAGGAATCTTGTTCTACTTCCGTATAAGATCGATTTTTAATATGTAGGTGATCATTTATAGATTTATTGTAGAAACTTCTTAGCCGGACGAGATTAAAGTTTTAATAGATCATTGATTTTTTTTGTTTGTTGATTTTTTTCTGATTGAAATGAGCATGATATGCCATCTTCAATGCCTGAAAAAATTTGGGATTGCATATACTTGAATTAAGAAATAGAAATCCATGCATTTTCGTCCTTTTTTCGAAGATCTTAATACTTACTAATCCTATTTATGGTCAAAAATACATAAGAGTGGAACTTTGTTTTTAATTTTAATGTTGATGTTATTGAAAAAAATTGAAGAGGGAAAAAGTGCTAAAAGCAATTATGAGTAAATAAAATAACAGCGTAAAATAAATACTGTTAAAATGAATGCAATTCCGTTATAAAAAGAGTACAAGCAATAATATCTTCTAATTGGTCTTAAGAGAAATCACAAAAATTTTAATAAAAATAACATCAAAAGGAAACATTTTATTCAGTAAAAAATCTATATCTTTTAAAATCTTAGGCTTCAGAAAGTCATAAAAAATTTCTGTAAAACATTTTTTACTTATTATTGTTAATATGCTTCGGTTGTTAAGTAATCACTTTCCTTGCAGATTTGTTATATAATCTTATTTAAATGGCTCGCTGTGTTTCAGGGTTAAAAACTGAGATTTCATTTCCTTTTCTTATTCTTTTTTTAATTCCTCCCCGACAGCAAATTGCATATTAATCTATCGAAGCTCGAAGTCCTTACGTTGGTGTGGTTTGAAAGTTTGGAGATCAGGGCACTGAGCCCCTTGACTGTGGCTCAAAATTATGAGGTTCGTCGCCAACAGCTCTGGTATCTATTTCGGAATGCAGCCCTTAGTAAGCAACCTTAAGGATAATTAAAAACCTTCGATATGTTTTTGTTAAAGTATCGCTTTTGTATGTACCAATAGTTCTGTAGATTGTGCTGAAATTGTTAAATATATTATTTCTATTTAAGTTTATTTTTCTACTGAAGTAAATCAATGGAAAAAACTTAAAATAGGTTTTAATTGACTAAAATAAGGTTACATATTATAGGCTTTATATTAACTGATTGACCGTGATATATTAAATTAAACGAGATTTCTTAAAGGGGAACGAAATAGGAAAATCAGCTATAAGTAAATCAATTTTGTATGAGTGCCCTTAATTTGCTAATTTTATTCTATGTATAAATAAAAGCATAAATGTTAAAGAGTCTTAAAATTGCTTTCATTTTAGTGTGAAATCAATACACCTAATGTAAAGAATTTTTTTTAAAGTAACTAAAAGAGAATTTTAAAAACTATTTTCTAAGGATCAAATTGTCCTTAATTAACTTTCATTAAATGGCATTATCATAATATATTAAATTAAAATTATACAACTAGATAAATATGACATTCTTCTATGTGTAAGATGTTGAAGCAAATACTACATGAATTATAACTTAATATTGATTAGAATTTTATTTTAAACATTTCTTCTATATGACCGCGTAAGCAAAAAATATTATTATGTTATAAAAGGGGGGGAAAATACATCTTTTCTTATGATAATACTTTTATATATGTTTTTGTTTCTCGCAGATTTTTATATATATAAATCCGACTATTCACCTATCTTTGTTAAAACTTCTCTTCCTTTAGCACATTGAACGGCAATACTCGAATAACAATATTCTCCCAAACGGATGGTATTCAGATTAACCTGAATTTTTGAAAAAGGAAATGACGTTGATTCCAGGCCCTCTGTCCAAATTACTTCTGCTTACTACAGTGGGGTTTTTTTTGCGGTAGCCGTAGATATAACCGAGGTTGGCATGGTTACCACCTATCCTCTCGAGACAAGTTTCAGAGAATAGCAACGAAAAGTAGGTGGATACGTAGGAAGCATGAACCAAGCTTTAATGACGTTCTGTTGAAGGGAAGAAAATATTTATAATGAAAGGGTGAGCGAACTGAGAAGGTTGTATTTTCAGTGTTGTTAAACGTTGTGTCCCCAGTCGAAACCAACAGTATATTATTAAAAGTTGATATTTTTCCCTCGTCCTAAGCCTTTGTTCCTGCTAATAAATGAATAGTAGTTGGTATATTATTGTTTCACAGTTATGAAGGATACGCGTTCGCATCGCGCGTTCCAAGAATAAACATACTAATCAAGTATATTTAACCGGACTTTAGATTCCTAATTATATTTTAAATAAGAGTTATTAGAGATGACTACATAAAGTGATATTTATACAGCATTTATATAATCAGATACAAAGGTAAAATTTGTATTAAAGTAAAAATACAAACTAATCAAAACAAAGAGGAAATTTAGGTTTAAAAAAATCTTACAGCCTCCTTCTTTAAGCAATGGCATTACATTTCAAAAATTTTAGTTTAAATGTTAAACCTTTCAAATTGTTGCAAGATTACAAAACCTGTAGAAATTTGTTTGGTACTCTCAACTTTCTATACCGTGTACAATTATTAGTTTTATTATTATTTCTGAGAGATTCATCGCATTTTACATCTAAGTGCCTCTTTCTAAACGCTGAAAAAGTATAAATAGAAAAAAAAACTTACATGATATATATATATATATATAACCTTAATAAGAGAGAAAAAGAAAGAGATTATTATTTCCTTTTTTATCATAAAATAATAAAAGAAATATCCAGGAAATAGGTGAAGCTACAACAGAAAAAAAAACCGGGACTCATTTTTTGTTTCTTGAACAAGTCAGGGCATTCAAACCAAAATTAATGTACTGTAAAAATTATTTTGGCAGTTCATCACTATTATTATATAACTTTGAATATTTCTAATTCAAAAGGCGAGTATTATTTTCTTGAAGTTATCGTTAAAATTATCTGATCAATTGATTGTTTATTGACATTTCACTTTGAAGCAAAACGATGACTTTTGGCGACGGACTTCGTACTTTCGAACCACGGTAAAGTGACGAAATCTAAGCTGGCACCACTCTCGAAATTTCCACATCACGCAAACGTGAGTACTTTGAGTTCCTGTTGATTTAATTTGCATCATCCTCTTTACATGAAGGCTCTTTTGGGAGACAAGATTCGAACTCACAGAAACAATTCTGGCTTCGAGTTCCTGACATTGGCTACCTTGGCACCACTTACCAACAGAAACCGGCCGCGGTGGCCGAGTGGTCTAGGCATCGGATCATGGCTAGCATGTCATGAGTTCAATCCTAGTACCACTAAAGACCCTCCGTGTAGGGGAGAGATGCACGTTAAATCTGTCGAGAGTTCAAACGTCCTCCCGTTGGTGTGGTGAGGTAGTTAGGAGAGGGGGTGCCAGCTTAGGTGTCGTCCGTGTCACTTGACCATGGTTCAAAACTACGCGGACCGTCGCCAAAAGCCCTCGTGTTGCTAATCAGTGGGACGTTAATATTCTCTCACTCACCCAACAGAAACCATTTCCTTTAATGATCAATGAATATTTCAACGGACTTTTCTATTGATCTTCTAAAACAAAAAAAGTACTATCCCATAAAAATAAAACTTTTTTTTTAATCTTTAGCTTTAATGTGCTTGTGATTCCTTAAATTACGTGAGGATTCAATAGAAAAAACAGCCAGTTTTTTAAATAAATCTTTTCCTGTATGTATCTAAATGTAATTTATCAGGATTTTGTCAGTTTTTTTTTTTTAACAAGAAGCCTAAGAAAATACTTTAAATTTTGCTCATTTATTAACATAAAAGGATAATTCGGTGATGTAAAAAAAGATTATCTTAAAATAAAATAAATATTACATAGTTTTTATGTGAACAAAAGAACAAAATCATAAAATAAATTAGCGAAAAATTTATTTTTCGAGATGTATCACTCTTTGTCTCTAAATCCTCATATCAAATATTTTCCTACAAATTAAAATACTAACTTTTATTTGAGCCTCAATGAAACAATGATTTAAGGCCATTTAAGCAGAATTACTGAATGACTATCAAAAAGGCCGTGATATGAATGATGTTGTAAATTAGGGGATTATGTAAATCTATGGGGAGTGATTAGTTCAACTTAACCTTAATGATCTTTAGAAGTTTAATTTAGAATATGTTTTTTTACAAATAAGAGTCAGTTGAAAGAAATTGCCTTGCAACATTTTTCATTGACAATGGTAAATTTCAAAGTGTATAGTATTTTTTGTTACCGCTTGGAAACGTGAGACTGCTTAGAAAACAGAATGATAGATATCCAGAACTCTTTTCTCATTTACTCATCATGTGACATACGACTTATAAAATATTGAAGATGGTTTGTTGATCTTGGATCGAATGCTAATTCGAATGTGGAGGAGCTGGTTGTACTTTTTTAGATCCTTTCATAAGCAAGTTGAATGAAAATAGGTTCTTTGGTGACAATTAATTCAGTATTATGAGAAAATATATATTGATTTATTAAAAGTGTCAGATAGACGAAAGATTATAATTTAAAATCCACGTGTAAGTGATATGTAAAGAAATATAAATATTTTCCGTGTTTACTTCGTTTTAAGTATAAAATTCCAAATTTTAGTGTTTTAAGGCAATTAATGTATTTAAGCAAATGCTGTTGAACAGTAATCCTTTTTATTCTTATTTCTTAATAATAAAAAAGTATAAATTAATTATATTTAGTTTTTTACGTATTATATTTATAGGATGGCTCGCTATGGTTTTGAGAGATGGTAGAACTGCTGGTTATTTCAGCAGCATTGGAGAGGTTTCTCGCGCAGCTATACCTATGTTCCTTGTTCAAGACGCTGTTCTTGGTCTGAAAATTGCTCCGTCTGGAATGAGCCGTACAATAGTAAGTTAAAACACGCATGTAATTGCGTACTTTAAACTAATCTTTCTTAGTGCAGAAAATATTATTGATATGATAATTCAGCAGAGGTTTTTGGGTGTTCTGTAGCCCATAAATTTAACTCGGACACACTTTCTAATATTCGCCTAACAATCGTTTCGTAAGAAATCCATTTTCGTTAAATTCAGTTTAAAAAAAATGAAGAACGAGAGAAATTTCTCATTTATAATGCCTTAAGCTTTTAGGGGTTGTTTTTGAAAAAGTGTTGGTAATTATTTATAACTACAATTTCTTGTTATATCACCAGGAAAAGAAGAATAGTCTAGTAAATACCAATAATTTGTTTAAAAAATTACTTCCAAATGGCTTAATGTTACCAAAAAAATAACTTCATTTATGAACAAAATTAAAAATTAATACTAATATATTTTCATTATATGACAATTTGCCATAAATTAAAATGTTCAATCAAAAACTTCTATTTTTGAAAAGCAGATAATGAAAATTAAGTAATCTTTCACAAAGAGAATTAATTGCCGTATACAACTTTAAAAATCTCTTAACAAATACTTGATGTCGATATTCGAAACTTTGGTACAATGATATTTTTAAAAACTAGTGCTTTGCAACGCAATTATTTTTTTCCCTGTGTTATCGACATTTTTGCAACTTAAATATTCTGAATTATTTTTTTTTCAAATTTTTTCCATTTTAGATTGCACATGGAGAAGTCCTTAAAACCATAGGATCATACGAGGATCACAACAGACAAAGTATAGCGGAAAAGTGTCGTGGTAATCTCCATCAGGATTTGATGATGTATTTAAAATGTCTCACTCAGAGAGGAGAAATCGTTTATTTGCCTTACAGTTCTAAGGGAAGATTCTACTGTATATCCTCACAGGATTCGCATACACTGAATCATGTATACTTAGTATCTAACTTGTTACGAGTTTCAAAATTACCAGCACTCATTCGAATTATATCAGGTCCAAGACCCCATATCGCCCTACCATTCACTAATGTAATTCAAATAGAAGAGGTGCGCCGTGAAACCATAATTCTAGGTTGTACTATGGTTGATAACGAACCAATATTGCTTGAAATGAATGCTAATTCTAAATTTTCCCTTATCGCAGCTAAAGATAAAGGTATTTTGCAAAAATCGGAGGAATTTAAGCGCATGAGTAATCTTTGCATAGTTGAAGGTGATAGATGGAGACAACAAATCCGAATAGCGCACCATGTTATTCCAAAGCTCATAAAGACATCAGAAAAATCAAACCCTCCAACTCCTTCGCCAACATCTATTGATAATTCTCAGAATAAAAGCAGGGATTTGAAGCCAGTCCTTCCTGCCTGTGACATGATAGATTTTTTGAGGTATTCATACCGCGATTATATCTTTCCGAAACGTTTTTGGATGTTTCGTAAAAATAAAAGCTTAGAATATCCCGGGAAGTATGATGGTTTCGCCTCTAAGCTTCCACTTGACATTTTAAAGGCTTACTGTAATAAGCGTAAAAGCAAAAACAGTATGACATTTAAAAATTGCAAAGATTCTTTAAAAATAAAAAGACCTGAAAAATTAAGATCAGATTATCCACGACAATCTAGTTCGGATGATGGATATTCTACTTCCTGCTTCGATGACGAATCAATATATCATTCAATTTGTTAATTAGGAATACGTAAACATAACTCTATTCCAGTTGAATAAAAATATTTACTATAGGTATTAAGAACTTTTTTGAATGTGTTATTTTAGTATTAATGAATATAAATGATTTCGGTTAAATACTTCATCCGATGTTATCCACAGTAAACTTACAGATCCCACCAAAATGTATCGTTTTGTAAAGGGATTGGATTAAAACAATTTGATTACTGGTTCGCAGCCATATTAACCAAAAGTTATGTATTGGTTCCACCCAACCGGTGCAAACCGATTGAATCACTAGTTTTGCTGATTAGGGAACATCAACATACTCTTATTTTGAGGAAACTTTAAGCTGATACAAATGACAGCGTGCCATCTCCTAGTTCTACGAGAATATTTTTATTTCTCCCTTTCTATTTACGTTATAAGTTTATTTATTTATTTTTTTTTGAAATAACAGAAACAAATAAATATATATAGATAAATTGTTTTATCTCTCCAAACATATATTGTGTTTTGTGAGAAAAAAAAATAAAGTAAAGTTTTTTCCGCTCATTAACAGAATGAATATATGCTAAGAATAGAATACGATATTGAGCAGATGAACATCAAAAAATAAATGTAAATTTATGACTTTTATGATGGGTGACTTCCCAGGCACACAGAAATGTTAATGCTCCTTTAATAGCTTGTTCACTGAGATTAATAAAATGACGAAGTATTGGCTCTAAATTAGGTGAATACCAATTTTATATCATATTGCAAGACTTCCACATCATGCAGCTCATAAAAGTTGTTGTCATTTTCTCACTTAAATACGTTTATATTTAATTATTCTCATTACATTATGTTCTAATTGTAAAATATTACTGAAATTACTTGTATTGAGTCAAATACGAAAAAAAAATGTGCTTGTATTCACTTTTTTTTTTTTTTTTTTTTTTTCTATAGATCAGAATTTGTTGTTATCAAATATCATGAAACTTTGTGTCATGGCACTTTTAATTTGTGTTTTAAAATTTATGTTTTTAACGACTTGGATAGCTTTAGAAATATGATTATTTTTCTTTTATCCAAACGTTAAGCTATCGTTTCATTACGGTATGCTTAATGAACTAACACAACTATAAAGCGAGTAGACCTCACAGAAGCTTCGTGTTTCTGCTGTATTGGTACTGCTCAGCTGTAATTTAACTATTACTGATTGTACTAATGAAACTGTTGTTTGTTTATTCCAGAGGTTCTTGAACTTTTACCTCAATGTGCATTTCTGATAATCCTACGCCTATTGCGACAATGATTAAAAATGCAATCTGCTATCAAAATGCGACATCTCTTTTACAGGCTATATCATTAGGTAGAAATTTGCGTGAAGTATATACAAACCATTTCTCTGTATATAGATTTTCACGCACGCAAGCGCGTATATATTCTTTAAGATTTTTTTTACGTGCATCCAAGAGCACGTGCTCTCTGTTATTGCAGAGCTACTGGTTTACACTTTATAATGAAAAAAATTTTCCTTATTTTGTAAACATTTATTTTCTTTGCATGTATATTTTCATATTGAATGTGACCTTGAATATATTTTAAATAAAGAACTTCTATGCTGATACTTAGTTTTAATGAATTACTCTAGAAGAGTCATTAACTGAGTTGAAATGTAAACAAGTTACTCATAAATTACAGGATGCGGCAAAAAAACTCGGACAAATTTCTTGCCTCCTAGAATAATTAACAAATTTCCTTTTAATTGGTATTTTCATGTTTCTTTATCCACCACTTTAATAATAAAATATTTTTAATACATTTCTTAGTTTGTACTTTAATTTATGTGTTTTTGATAATGTCGAGCAGAAGGTCTGCTATTTTAGAGTTGTTTCAGCAAAGAAAACGAAAGTATGAAGTCGTTCATTTGCTTATTGTACCTCGTAAAACAGTGTTTGATGCAATTTGCCGCTTTAAAGAGCTTGGCAATAATGGTCGACGTCCAAGAAGTGGGCGAAAACGCACTATAAACACTTCAATGAATCGTAAGGCCATCGAAAAGCGAGTCCAGAGGAATAAGATGGTTTCCATGAAAAAATCGCTCGTGACATGAGAATATGTGTCAGATCGGTGAGACGAATTGCAAAAACGGAGCTTGGACTGAAGCCTTACAAGTTGCGAAAATTTCAGCTCCTCAATCAAAGAAACAAACTCGTACGCCTCCAAAGATGCCGTAAACTTTTGAGACTGGCCGCAAGTCAGCGATGGGAGAGATTCCTTTTTACTGATGAGAAGCTCTTTGCTGTTCAAAAAGATCATAACTCCCAAAACGATTGAATCTGGTCTGTGGACGCTCCAAGCATTCGGCAATTGTTGAATATCGCCAATATCTAAAGTCGGTCATGGTCTGGGGTGGAATTTGCACAAGTGGTAAAACTCCTTTTATTTTTGTGGAAGAGGGCTTTAAAATCAATCAAAAAGTGTACCAGAGGGACATTCTTGAAGCTGTTGTACTTACGTGGGTCCAAAAGCAATTCGGAAATGCAAAGTGGACGTTTCAACAAGACTCTGCACCAGCTCACAAGGCCAAAAAGACACAAGAGTGGTGCAAGGCAAATTTTCCAGACATGATATGTGAAGAATAGCTACCCTACTCGCCGGATCTCAATCTCAGGGATTACAGTGTACAGTCCATTTTTGAGTCCAGAGACTGTACTAAACCATACAAAACTTTAGACTCTCTAAAGCAATTGTTTCTGCGAGAATGGGATAGATTAAAGGTAAAAGACTTGAGGCTCATTGTTGAAAATTTCTGCAAGTGTTTGCGCCTCTGCATTGCTGCAAACGGCGGTCACTTTGAAACCAATTAAATTTATTTATTAGTACGAGTGTACTCTTAGTATTATTTGTTATATTTTGTTGATTTCTTAATTTTTTATAAAGTTGTTTAAAAAACTGTTTGTCCGGGTTTTTTCGCCGCACCCTGTATTATCATATTAAAGTGAGACAACTATTATTCAGTATTAAGAAAATACGGGATAAAAATATTACTCAAAAATTTTTGGTTAAAGATTTTTCTAACATCATGGTAAATGACAAAGATCTTGAAATATTTTATCAATTTTAATAGACATACCACTTATTGAAAGTTTAGAGGAATGTTGTAAGCTTGAAAAATATTAAAGAGTGGTTATCCAATCAACGTTATCAGAAGCAGATATTATAACGATAAAAGTGGTAACAATGTGCTTAAATTTTCTAGTGTTTTATATGCGTTGAATTAAATTGCTCACAGCCTGAGAGTAACTTTTTTCTCTAATACCAAATTTAGAGAATATTTTTATTCGAAATCCAGAATAAAAACCTGTTAAGAAAAATCCTTTTCAAAATTTTTCCCGATGTAGATATCAAACAGAAGGGTTTATAGGAAAGAACAGAGGGTGGTTTTAAGAGGAATTTAATTTTAGTGCCTATGAAAGGGAAAGGAAAGAGTCAAAAAAGTGATACAAAGTCGGGAAAAGTAATATTAAAAAAAATTCAGTCAATTCCTACTATGGTCACCAAAAAAATTTTTATTTTATATAGTTACTTTTTTATTAAATAATTACAATTGCGATAGGTATTTTTGGCAACTGGAATCGATAGACAAGCAACATAATTTAGCAATAGGTGTTCCGAGAATTTACAAATTGTAATTTTGCAATAAAAAAAAAGAAATATTAATGTTAAATTTTAAAAACAATATTTATAAAGATATTAGTAACATTTACATTCATAACTGATAACTAACATTTAGATTGGAATTGAAAGGGATCGGAGCGCATGATCGTACGTCCTTACAGTTCCGAAGCTTGGATATCTATGAAGATTTTTCTATCCGCTAGAGAGTGTAAGTCTTTCTACTGTTAATATGGGAGGAGTCTAAACAAAGGGTGGTTACAATAGTAGATGCAAACTTTTTTTTAAAAAATGATTGCATCGCGAAAAAACTACATCAAATAATTTATTTAATTCAAACCAAATAAAACCTCAAATCAAGCTAACAAAAACAAAAACTAACTATGGTCTAAAGAAATTCTTCCCCAGTTTCTTACGATTGCTCCAGGGTCAGAACACGGCGTTCCCTGTGAGCCATAAAACTTCCTGTCAGTGTCCATTGTGTCGCTGCAACTTTCCCTAATTATCTTTCGAGATGTTAAAAAACCCTTAACGGGGGAAAGGATTTTGGAGAAGGAACCAACTTATTTTTTCTCCCCTATAAACAGTGCCGATTTATCCATTGGGTGCCCAGGGCTGTGATAAGCTGGACTTACCAGATTTTCTGGTTATAAATTTCGATCCACCTGTGACAATGGGGCCCGTAGATCTTCTGCGCCCAGGGCCCGAATTGAACTTAAATTGGCACTGCCTATAAAGTAAAAATTAATCAATTTAATTTAACTAAAGAATTACAGTATCGCATTGTCACCCAAAACAATCGTGTATAGAAAATTTCAGCTCAAATGAGCGCTTTAAAATGTGAGGAAAAAAACTTTTAAATTTTGACACAAATCGCCAAAATGGTCGCTAAGTCGCCAAAAATGATGCCAACGTGGCTGTATCTGTAATTCTTTGAATAATTAGTTTTAATCAATTAACTTTTATTAATTGTAATTAAATTACCGTATTGCCATCCAAAATAATCGGGTTGTGACGGGTTCTTACGCGTTTCACTAACCTTCTCATATATTCTTTAAATGTTTTATTTATTTCAACCAATCTCCACCGGGAGCCAAAGCGTGATTTATGCAAATGAGATATTTTATATAAGTTCGGGTTTAGCGAGTTAGAGAAAGGGGGAATGAAATGAAGAGAGAGGAGAATGAAATGAAATGAGAAAGTGTTTTTCAAGTGTAAACGTAGATGTTGTGAGTAGAGTCTATCATACCGTTGTGGATAAAATTAGTTCATAAAAGAACTGCGAGAATAGCAGAGAAAGAAGTCGCCTATTAAAGGAATCCAATCAAGATATTAAGGAGCAGCTAGACGAACCTGCCATAACATAAGAAATCAGGTTAGTTTTATTTGTTCCAATTAAGTATAAGTGTGTAGCTGTAATTGTACGCGTCGTCCCTTCGTAGATTCAGATAGGATTCCGTCGTTCATAATTATTGAATCCTTCTCATTCTCCACTGTGTTTTATTGTTCTTAAAATTGAATAATAATTGTGTAATCTCTTAATTAAGAAAAGTCAATAAATAAGATTGATTTGTTAAAATAAGTAGTGAATTTATTATGAATTCAACACATTCAGATTCAGGTAATACCCAAAGGGGAGTTGATAATCTTAGAGGTAGCGAGAGGCTACGACAGGGTATATAAAATTTCTGCTCAATTGAGCGCTTTAAAATGTATTTTATTAACGATTGAAAATACAAATAAGATAAATATTTAGAAAGTGTGTTAATAGTAGGAATGAAAAAGCATAAGAGGAGACGGGGGAAAGGATGAAACAGAGCTTTCTAAAGAGAGTAATTGAGTAGATCAATGCTCGGAGTTTTACCACACACACCGCGGAGACGATAAAAGACAAAATATACTTCGGAAAAAGAGTTTTTTTCTCTAATGGGGCAGCGAATTGGTATTTCTACCTTTGCAGACCTAGTATATTATTCTCCAGGAGCTGGTAACACTTTTTAGTGAGGCACTGCATAGGCGATACCAATTGCCCCAAGTAATTTTGACGCCCAGTTTCCTCCCCAGAGAGAGGTACCTGAGCTCTGCCGATGAGAAATTTGTACATAGGAATTTAATTTTGCCGAGAGCATCCAAGCCAAAAGGACACTCAAGGGATTTTTTGCATGAAGCATAATCATACGACATGGACGCTGTCGATTTTCTGCATCATGAAAATCCACCGCCTTGGGCCGGAGTCGAACCCTCAACCTTAGGTGCAGAAAACCAGCGACAAACCAACTACGCCACCCGGCAGGCACTTCAGAAAAAAAGAGAGATTATAAATGAGTAGAATGTAGTAAAAGGGGAATAATCAGGGGGGAAAGGGAATGTCAAGGAGAATTTCTCCTAAAATTCACCCTCTAGTATCAAGGGAAAAGACACGAAGAAGGTCAAGAGGGGTGGGGAGTCTCCTGAATTTACTGTATTATTAGAGTAGAAAGATTTTCATGCATTATTTTTAGTGTCAATGATGAGTTTTTTTATATTAATCCCGTAAGATTTAAGAGAAAGAACCTAGTTGACAGGGAAGTTGTTTAGTACAGAAAATAGATTTTCTCTTAAAGGCATTTAGATGATTGCGTTCAAGTCTTAAAATACTCTAAAATTTTTAAATACCCATTTAAAAATTGGCACATTTGGGAAGCGTCATTTCCTCAGGGAGGAAAAAGTAAGCTTTTCCGTACTATTGAGAAGTAAGATAGCAAAGTCATGGGAAAAGACACGAAGTTGATCACTTGTACAGACATATGAAAGGTTGGATAGAAGAAAACTTATGTTTTTGTGGAAATTAAGGATGCATTTATATGCATTAATAACATAATTAGTTTTAAAAATAAAATCAGAGAAGGTGAGATTACACCGGAAATCAACACCCACAAAACAATCATTACTGAGAGATTCGATTAGAAAAATTTTCTACTTGTTGATAAAGATAAAAAAAAAGTTGTTCAATGAAATGCGGAGGTCGAGATTCTCTTCTGGAGACCTTGGTTCAAAGAAAGATGGAAAGAAACCAGAAATGTAACAAATGTTATGACGGATCTGTACTCGACCCTCCCATTAATCCTCTTGGGGAAACTTTGGGGCTAGCATTCATTTTAATTCACAACCATCCCTTTTAAGAAGAAACCCTGTATGGAGATTAGTTTGGCTATATAATGTCAAGGTTTTGTTATTGTAAGATAGAAGGGGCGAAGGATCTGTTGTGGCGATACGTAGGTGAGATTTAATTCATTTTCACAACTTGAGTTTAGAAGGGAGTTTGTCACTATACTAGATTAGTGGATTGAGAATTTATAATCTAAGATAGATTAGGTTTAAATTAAACTTGTGACGGGTGCTTACGCGTTTCACTAACCTTCTCTCAATTCCTTTAAGATTGTATTTATTTTAACCAATCCCCGCTGAGAGCCAAAAGTGTGACTTATGCAAACAAGATAGTTTCGGGTTTAGCGAGTTCGAAAGAGATATAAAAGGGAGAAATGAAATGAAGAGATGAGGATGACTACGTGGTTTGATAGAGGAGATAACTACGAGGTTGATTAAGAAGGTGATTCTGAGAGGTTAGTTTAACTAGTGAAGTTTGTTCGCCGTAGGAAGATTATTGAAAAAGGTTCATTAATTCGGTTAGGACGGAACTGAAGATATCAAGGATTGAAGCCGCTCTTTAGATCCATCAAGTATTAAAGAATCCTGCCTTAAAAAGATATCAGGTCTGTTATTTTCATAAATTAGATATAAATGCGTAGTTTGATTGTATGCGTTATTCTCCGTAGTTTCAGTTAGTGTTCCGTCGTTCATAATTGAATTCTTATCTCACTCCACTGTAATTTGTTGTTCTTAGAGTTTGATTAATATTTGTGTATTTCTATAATAAGAAAGATTTTAATAAATAATATTGGTTTATTAATTAAGTAGTCGTCAATTATGAATCCAACATACCCAAATTTAGATAATATGCGAAGGGGAGTTAATAATCATAGGGGTAGTGAGAGACTACGACAAACTGATTACTTGCACTTGTTTACTTAGAGTTCATTGCCTTCGTTATATCACTCCTAGGGCCTCCTCTTATAGTTTAACTTGTGGTTCATTAGTTTGCTTGAATAGTGTAATAAAATAATAATTAGTAAGGAAGTTTCTGGTCATGCTTTGTTTCCCCCTACACTCTTAGTTAGGCAGGACGGTGAGGGAGCGACTTCAAATGGAAGTCGCTCACAATGTGCAGATTTTTAGAAAGTAAAAAATCAATGAGAAGTTCTCCATTGTGGTCAATAATGCCCTTGTAACCCCAGATGGTGAAACTCGCATTGAAGTCCCCTGCCAAGATACAATTTTTACTAATATTATTATAAGAGTCAAACTACTTGATGGAGTAATTGAAATTGTTGAGAAAGAAGGAACAAATTTTAACTAGATTAAGAAAGAAATGATCGAATTTAATATTAATGGAAGGAGAATGAGAAAAATTGGAAAAATACAGCGATTGTGTGAGTTAAGAAAAAAATTAAAATTAGTGTAGAGATCTTGAATGAAGATATCGTAACCACACACACACACATTCTCCGAAGCAACCGATTGAGTCAGATAGAGGGCAATCTGGCACTTATTAACCTTAAGCTGTAATGTTTTTAGATCAGCCAAGGTAATCGAAATAATTGTTTTCAGATAAGTTTTGATAGGAAAATTGAATTAAAAATACACAAAATAAAAACAACTTGCAAAACAAAAAGTAAATATGGTGAACATATAATTGAATACATTATGAATACATTAAATAAATAAAAATGGAATGAGAGCAAATAAATGGAATGAGAAATATGTGTGCAAACATAAATAAACAAATGAAATGCGATTAAAAAAATATACAGGAAATTATGGAAAAAATCCATGATTGAAGAGGAAAAAACACAATATGAAAATATATAAATAATATACGAAATTAATTGTGTTAACATATGAATTGGGATGCAGAAATTTCAGAATTGTGAAAATAGAAAAGAAAGAAAAGAAAATGAAAAAATTCGAAAAAAAAAGTCATAAAAGGGATAGACACTAAACTACTCCAAAGTCAATAAAGGCTTGGGTACGTTTTTTCCTGTTGAGGAAATACTGGACAAGAACTATCTTTGCAGTTATGCAAGGGATCAAAATTATTGTTTAACTTTTTTTGATATGATTAATATAGTTTACACAGGTGGGGGAATAATTCTTATCATATTGGAGCCAGAGATACTGCAAGTAAACCAGGTCTTAGAACAGGAGCAAAAACTTTTTTTTTGTGGGGTCAATTATTGGTGATTTCTTTCTGAATGAATATGGAAGGGAATGGACATGGAATACGGATATCGAACATAAAAAATTATAATTTAAAAAGAACTAAAGAACACGCTTTTATACTAAATCAAACTAAAAAGTAAAAAAAATAATTCTTAATATAAAAATAAATTGATTAATGAGAAAATTAATGTCATTGGGGTAAAAGCGTGGGGTGCTCTATATCAATTGTTATAACTTCTTACTAGTTCTATTCCAAAATTTTGAGTTAGTGTAAAAATGTAGTACAAAGCACCCGACGTTCTTACCTCAATGACATTAGTTTTCTCGTTAATCATTTTATTCTTATAATAAGAATTATTTTTTTTACTTTTTAGTTCGATTTAGTAGTATAAAGCGTGTTCATTTTTTAGTTCGATCTACAATAAAAGAGTGTTTTTTTAGTATTTTAAACTATCATTTATTTATTGTTGAGTTTATCCTTGAGTTTGATACTTGGAGCCGGAATTACGTGGCTGCTGGAATTAGTCTTGCTCTTCAATGGATATTAATTAATGGGTCTGAAGGGTATTTATTCTCTCCGTTTACGGTGCCTCGGATGAGTCCCGTATTGTTATGTTTCAAAGATTCCGTCTCTATAAATACAGGTCAAATTAACAAAAGTGTGCTAAGAAGAAAAAGTTCGAATTAAAAAAAATTAATGCACCATGTTTTTATAACTAGGGTTTGCAATCCCATGTCATATTTTCAATCCCGGGATTTCGAAATTACATTATCCAAATCCTGGGATTAGGATTGAGCTATTTATTAAAAATACTTACATATTAGCATAGTTGAAATTGTATAATAAAATTTAAAATATAATTAAAAATTGATTTAATATTTTAATGAAACAAAAAAATTCATTCATCATAAAAAAAAACAAATAAAAATAGTATACAATGAATTTTTTTTAAAGCCATTTCTTCATCTCTTGTATTTTTGTAAATAAGCTTATAAAAGCACAGCTCCTCCAGCGTTTCATCGTTGAAACGGCTTCATATTTTTGTTACACATTGTCCTGTCAAAGAAAATGCATGTTCGGATTTCGGTAGTCACCACGTCTCCCCCCATTTTCAAAAAAGAGACATTTCTTTTTGACTTTATGATGACAGTGTCTCAAATCTAATAAACTGCATTGGTGCTTATACCTCTTTGATAAATTTATTTAGTTCTTCTGCTGCACTTAAAGGTTTTTGTATATAAATTGATCCAGTTATTGAATCAGAATGTGAATCGATTTCATGTGTTACCTCATTTGAAATTGAAGATCCAGTTGCATGAGCTGTTAGTAATGCAATGGGATTTGAAGTGTCTCAAGTCTTCCAAGCAGGTGCGCTATTAATTAACGGCATTTAATTGAAGAAGGAACTGTGACAAAATCTATTCTTGAGATGCTGCTTATATTATTATGTAAACATTGCAGTGATCCACTTAGATCTGTGTGACATTCTTCCATACGAGAAATGAGAGCTGTGTATATATTTTTTTACTTATAGCACACTTATAATTGCACACAAAAATTCTTCGTGCATATTTCATAAACAAAATGTAATTTTTTGAAAAATTAAATTCGTAGTAAATTTTTATGAGAAAAATATTTTTAAATATAATTTAGACCAAAATTTTATCCCGGGATTTCGGGGTTTGGAAAAAAAACCGGGATCCCGGGGTTTCGGAATTACGGAATCTCGGGACTGAAAATTCTACTAGATATCCTCCAAAAATTCTAATTGCCTCGGTCCAAATTAGCTGACACTGCATATCCTGAGAATGGGAGAAATGTCTGTTTTCTGCCCCCACTCGCGATGGGGAGGAAATTACAGAAGAAAATAAGCGAAAACACATATCAAATTTCACAGTTTAACATACACACCCGCCTCGAACCCTTCAAGTTTCAACACGTAAGAAAATTGACATTAAGCATATACAGTACAAAAAAAGTAAATAAGATGTTTTAAAAGTAATACCAAATTCACAATACTTTGAAAAAAATTTCAAAATAAAATTCAGACAAAAATTAAATCCCGGGATTTAAAAAAACACCGGGATCCCGGGGCTGCAAACCCTATTTATAAAGGATTAATAAAGAATAAAATTCCTCCTTTTGGCTTTTTTTTCTTTCTTCTTTTTTCACATTTTCAAGCACTATCATCCACTTCTAAGCTATGGTCCAAATTTCAAGTCTCCTGCTTAATGGGAAGTCTGTTTAAAATGAATTACAAAATTCCACCCGGACAGACCAAAGACGAAGAAAGCGAGTTAATAAAAACATGGTAATTTTTAGTGTCAATCGTATTATCACCTTTTAAACGTATTGCTTTATAAAAATATTTAGCAATTAGAACATTAATTTTTTTTTTCACATGCACGAGTCTTTTTTTTTTTTTATTTCCATTTTCAGAAAAACTAGACAATTGTTTATATTGGGGTAAGAAATTGTTGTCGCACCCACCCTCCCCTTTCTCAAATAAAGAACTCTTTCTTTTGTTTGTTTTATTTGTATTAACCACAAGCGTGTTTCTTTTTAGGGTTACACCTTAATCCTTTAGTCACCAAATCTGGAAATGGTATATAGAATTAGTAGCCAAATCTAAAAATGGTATATGCAATAAGTCGCCAAATCTGGAAGCGGTATATGGCATTGTCTCCAAATATGATTATCGTTATTCCTGACGATTCTGATAAGGACAGTGGGAAAAAATTATGAAATTATTGTAATGTCATCGGTCCTTAACAAGTGTGCAAAATTTCAAATTAATCTGACCTTTTAAAGTGGGTAAAAATCGAGTTCAAAGATTCCGTTACATACAAGTAAAACTTATAAAAGTGTGTTAAAAAAGAGAGCTTATTCATCCTGCAACTTTCAGAAGCGTTAACTTTCGTTGGATCTAAGGAATTCATTATTTTTAACAAAAGTCAGCTACAATACTTTAAATCCTAATAATATAACAGTATTAGAGCAACTCAAATCCATAAAAACTACAAATGTAAAACTACTTTTAAGCCAACACAATGTAAAGAATCAAATAATTACAAAAGGTTGCAGAAAAGAAACGAAAATTATCGACTGATAAGTATCTTGCTGCTAAAGCAGAGTTCGAATATATAATGCAGCAAGAAACTTGCCGAACATTAAAAAAATATGAGACATGGCCTTTGTATATGGTTAAAAATAAAAAGGGTGATTAGGGACCATTCGGGGATTACGGTAGCTTAAAAGTCATCACTCAACCAGACAAGTGTCCTGTCCTACTTCTGAACGATTTCATACATTAGTAAGAAGGATGCACAATATTTTCAACTCTAGTCTTAGAATGGGTTTATCATCAAATCTAGGTTGACCCTGCTGACATAGAGAAAAGTTGGAAGTGGCACGCACATTTTTTTACCACATAGTAGCACTCTTCTCAAAGCGGTTGCCCTAACTCTCTCTGTTCTAGATTATCATCAGTTGTGTTATATATCAGTTAAAACACTTAAGCATAAAAACTACACATAATACTTATTAATTTATTGTCATATGAGAGTATTTCTCGTATTTTCAAACAACTAAGAAAATCGTAATAAAGCCAAATATCTGTAAGCAAATTCAATCGATTATTACAAAAAGAGAAAATTCTCATTTATAACTTTTGCATTGGTTGCTACAGGATTTATATAAGAGTAATCAAAAAAAATATTTCTTGTACGAATCAACTTCTTAACAAGCAAAAGACTAGGATTTCTTCCCCTTTTTTTATGACTACATAAATAATTATAATATACTGATATCTATATATATAAAGGAGAAAAGCGACTCACTGACTGACTGACTGACTGCCTAATCACGATATCTCCGGAACTATTCAACCTACAGACTTGAAATTTGGTAGACATGTTCCTTTCATAGAGTAGACGTCAGCTAAGAACGGATTTTCCGAAATTCGAAACGCAAGGGGCGTTAAGGGGGTTAAGGGGCGTTATAAATATAATTGCTTCCATGTTTAAACTACTTGATGTACAATCTTGAAATTGGGTAAGCAGATTCCTTTCAGAGAGTAGAGATCCGCTACAAAATGAGTTTGCTGAAAATCGACCCCCAAGTGGTGTTGCAGGGGCTTAGGGTGCGTTATAGATAATTATTTCCATTTTTAAACTATTTGACGCACTGTCTTTAAATTTGATATATAGATTCCTTTCGTAGAATAATGATCAGTTACAAAACGGTTTTTGTGAAAACAGACTTCTAAGTGGCGTTGCGGGGGATTAAGGGGCGTAATAGATAAATATATCCGTTTTTAAACTACTTCACCTACCTGCTTGAAAATTTGTAGGTAAGTTTCTTTCCTGGAGTAAATATCCGCTACAAAATGGGTTTTGGGAAAATTGACCCCCAAGGGGTGTTGCGGGGGCGGGGGGTTTAAGGGGCGTTATAAATTCCTATTTTTAAGTTATTAGACGTACAGTCTTGAAACTTAGTAAGCAGATTCTCCTCATAGGGTACAGATACGCTAAAAATGGGTTTCGTGAAAATTGCCCCCAAAAGTGGCGTTGAGGGGACTTAAGGGGCGTTATAGATAATTATTTCCATTTTTAAACTATTAGACGCACAGTCTTTATATTTGATAAAGAGATTTCTTTCATAGAGTAGAGATCAGCTATAAGAAGGTTTTGTGAAAACAGACCTCTAAGTGGCGTTGCAGGGGAATAAGCGGCGTAAGAGATAAATATTTTCGTTTTTAAACTATTTGACCTACCTGCTTGAAAATTGGTAGGAATGTTTCTTTCATGGAGTAAATATCCTCTACAAAACGGGTTTGGAGAAAATTCACCCCCAAGGGGTGTTGCGGGGTGTTAAGGGCAGTTATAAATAATTATTACTATTTTTAAACTATTAGACGCACAGTTTGAAATTTGGTTAGCAGATTCCTCTCATAGGATAGAAATACACTGCAAATGTGTTTTGTGAAAATCGACCCCTAGGTGGTGTTGCGGGGGTTCAAGGGACGTTATTGATAATTTTTTTGCATTTTTAATTAATTGGACGCACAGTCTTCAAATTTTGCTAAGCAGATTCCTTTCATAGAGTGCAATTCCCCTACAAAATGGGTTTTGTGAAAACAGACACCGAAGTGGCGTTGCGGGGGCTCAAGTGGCGTTATAGACAATTACCCCCATTTTTAAACTGCTAGACGTACAGTCTTGAAATTTGATAAGCAGATTCCTTTCGTAAAGTAGAGAACCGCTACAAAATGGGTTTCGCGAATATCAACTACTAAGTTTAATTTCGGGAGATTAAGAGGCGTAATCGATAAATATTTCCATTTTTAAACTACTTGATCATCCTGCTTGGAAATCGGTAGGCATGTTCTTTTCATGAAATAGAGTTCCTCTAACAAAGAGTAAAATGTGTGAAAATTGACCCCCAAAGATGTTTGCGAGGGGTCAAGAGGAGTTACAGAAAAAAATTCCTGTTTTTAATTGTTAGACCCATATACTTGAAATTTGTTAAGCATGTTTCTTTTGTTGAATATGGATCCACTAAGAATAAATTTTAAGCAAATAAAGTTCTGGGGGATTGCAGGGGGTTACTGGGACGTATTGACAAAAAAAATTACTTTTTTCTAGCTACAAGGACTATAATAATGAAATTTGGTTTGCATTTTTCTTTTGTTGAATTGAAATCCGCTAAGAGCGGTTATTTTGGAAAACGGCTCTCAACGGGATTACGGGGATATTTATAGTAAAACTTTTGCTTTTTTCTGTTAGATTTAGACTTGAAATTTGGCTTGCATGTTCAATTTACGGAGTAGAGATCCACCGAAAATTGGTTTTGCGGGAATCCACTTGGTTTTTGAGTTGCGAAAGAGCAAACATCATTCTATGCTTCAATTTTAGAGATTTTTAGAAAATACAAATTAGATGAGTTCTGCCCTTTTTTTTTATCAACAGGTGACAGTTACAGGTATAAGTATATATTTTCAATTCAATCGAATTCTTAATGCTAGGACTTAGATATCAATAATTTATACATATATATAAGCAGTAAAAATTTATAAAACATCATGAAATACCCAGCGAAGCGGGCGGGTAACAGCTAGTAGTTACATATTGAATCAAATGGCAACTAAACAAAGAAAGCTTGATGTTCGCGATTTCCAAGATTCTTGGACTAAGGAATTTGGATTCATACAAGAAAAAGATCGCGCTGTATGTGTGCTATGTCGCGAAAGTGTCGTATGTCGTACGTCAAGTGTACAAAGACATTTTCAAACTAAACACCAGACCCCATTTAAGAATTCTGATGAGAAATGTGAAGTTTTAGAAAGAGCTGTTTCTGGATATAATAAGGAAATTCCATTTTTGTGTCAAACAATTGGAGTCAAACCAAAAGCTACAGAATGTAGTTTCGTCATTGCTCATTGTTTAAGAGCCAAAGGAAAACCTTTTACAGATGGCGAACATATAAAGGACACATTTTTAAAATGTGCTGAAATATTGTTCAGTGATTTACCTAACTTGCAAACAATATTATCCCGAATTCAAGAAATACCTACTTCTGCGCGAACTGTTGAAAGAAGAATAACATAAATGGCAGAAAATGCAAATGCGAAACAATATTCAAGTTTACAAGAAACTGTTGCACATTTAGCATTGTTCTTGATGAAAGTAAAGACGTGAATGATGTTGCACGCCTTGCAGTAATTGCACGATATTGTGATAAAAATCGAATTTATGAAGAATTATGCAGTAGGATTCCTCTGTCTGGTACAACTGAAGGGCAGGATATTCTTTTTTCATTTATAAATCATTTTGAAAGGAAACATATTAATATAAATAAAGTATTTTGTGTAATTACTGATGGCGCTCCTGAAATGGTTGGCAAGGAAAAAGGATTTGTCAAACTTCTTGAAAATCATATTGGACTTAAAATATTGAACTTCCATTGCGTAATACATCAGGAAAGTTTAGTTGCCAAAATTTCGTCTCAGCGCTTAATTTCTGTAATGAATACTGTTGTTAAAATAGTTAATTTTATAGTGTCTCGATCTTCATTAGTACATAGACATTTTAAATCTCTTTTAGAAGAAATGGAAAGTGAATATGGAGATCTTCCCTTGTACAGTCATGTCCGTTGGCTTAGTCGTGGTAATGTATTGAATAAGTTTGTGTCATGCATGGAGCACATTAAAATTTTTCTTAATGATAAGGGACAACATTTTCCCGAATTAGACGACAAGGTATGGTTATGTAAATTGATGTTTCTGACAGATATAACTAAACAGCTCAATAAACTAAACTTAGGATTGCAAGGAAAAAGTCAAACAGTACTTGAACTTTTTGAATATTGGAAGGGCTTTGCTACAAAACTAAATATATTTTCCCGTGATATTAATACTAGTACCTACAAATACTTACCAAATGTTAAAGCGCTTGCAAATACATCAACCGTAGACAAAGATGACCTTCAAATTTACGTTGAAGCACTTAAGGAGCTTGTATGCCCATATTTTCTTTTCTAATCAAACCTGATAGACCCATTAATAATCCCATTCGATTTTTCAATTTTTGAGTGGATGGAAACTGATAATTTTGAAATGGAACTTATTGAATTAATATCTTCAGAATTATGGAAAGCAAAATTTACGGAGTTACGAAAATATATTTGGAAGATAACTCTAGCAATAAATCGACAGCTATTTTAAATTGCTGGATGTCATTGTCAGAAAGATTTAATTGTTTGAAAAAAATAGCTTGTGCCCTGCTTTCCGCTTTTGGTTCCACATATCTATGTGAACAAATTTTTTCTCATATGAAATATATTTTGAGTCCACAAAGAAATTGTTTATCTGCTGAACATTCTGAATCCTGTGTCAAATTGAAAATAACGAATTATACCTCTGATATTGCGACATTAAGTAGATCTCTAGAGGGACAAGGTTCTCATTAAAATTTTAATTTTTTTATTTAACTTTGCTGCATGAACACTTATACTTTATGTTGTTTATTTCTAGTTTCATAAATATTTTTAAGAATGCATAATATATATACAATTTTAATTTTTGATTTATAGTGAAGAACAGTCATATTTTAAGTTTTCCTTAAAACTTATAAAAATATACATATTTATGTGCACAGTTTTAATATTTGTATTTATATTGAAGTAATAGTTGTATTTTATGTTTATTTTTATGTCAATAAATATCTTTAAATGATGCATAATTAGCATATAAGTAAACTTGTATTTTTGTCCTCTATTTTCCCTAATTCTGCATGTATTGTCGTGGGAATCAAATTGTTTCAAATATTTGCTATTGCTTGGCACGCTGAATCATGTTGGTAGGTTGGTTTGGCATACCACAGCTGAAAGGTTGCCAACCCCTGGTGTATACCATGGGCTACAGTGCGTGATTACGTTGTAAAATCCATTCTGTGAATTTGGCAAATGATCGAACGGTATGTTGCCTATAGTTTACACATTGCTACAGAGGGCTAAGTATTTAATTCATATTCAATAGAGTATAATAATCCAAGTTTAAATGTAGTTTATATAAATATATATGAGAAACTTCATTAGAGAGTTGTTTATCCGACATTCTATATTATCTGACGTACTACCGTAAAATATCACAAAAATTGGAACTGTAAGCTGCGAACTCGTGAGCGTAGGCTGTTTTATTGCTCCCTACTCTACGTCTATTGAACACGACTAAAGCCCAACAGATGGTCAGATATTTAACTGAAATGTGAGTCAGGTGTTAATTACAAAGTGTTATTTAGCAAAACTCTTCCAGCCAGAGAACTGAAGTTTATTCCGAAAAAACTGACAACCAATTTCAGCATACAAAGACCTCAAAATAAATTGCACAATATCTGAAATGAAAAAAATACCAGAGGTTTTCAAAATACCATCAAAAGGCACTGTTCCTGTAGGATACTTCAGTCGGATAAAATCATGGAGGAAAATTGAAATTTCTAGAGGTAGTTTTTAGGGAATAATCCTTCAATTTTGAGAAGTTTATGTAAGAAAGTCATTTTCCCGGAAATATAGTTTTGTTGCTAGATAATGCTCCAATGCACTTTGACGCAGAGGAGCTTCAAGATAGTGACATATTATTGGCCAATTATATAGGCTACAGAAAAAAAATGAAATTTTATCATTTTTTACCGTATTGTGTAGGCTTAAATTTTATTTTACTATTTGCCTTATGGACTACAGTGAAACATTCAAACACAGGTACCAATCATAAAAATTTAATTTATTGCATTCTCTTATTAGGAAAAAATTAAAATAGCTCTAAGTAATTTAAGAAATGTGTGTAAAACTTCTATATTACATAATATTGATTTCCTTTAAAAAAAGAACCATGAAAACAAAACACAATCCACCACTTGTTGCCTTTTTCATCCCTCCCAAATAAAAAATTTTTGAGCAATAAAATATAAAAATATGCCAACATTATTTTACACTATCTTTTTATGTGCAGTTTTAAAATAACACGATCATTTTCCTTTTCGTTAATTTATCCTAAAACGGCTTAGGGTTACTGATTGCTCCTGAAGCAAGGGAATGATATTCAGACATTTACTATTAATAGCTCAGAGTTTAAGACAAGTTTTGTACAATTCTAACAAGTAATTTTAGAAATATATTTATCAAAACTTGGACTAAAACTTGAAATTATCATACGGTATGAATATTTATTTAGTTTGGTATTTAAAATTACAAGAATTTTCAAAACCAAAACAATAATATAATAAAACGATTCTCTGGAAAAAAGTTAAAACCTCAATAATTTCTACAGGCAGTTTAATTTCTCAAAACGTTACTACTAGCTGAAAACCTTTATTGGATTTCAGCCTAGGAGATATGATAAGTCTGTATTGAAAATAGCGTTTTCTACTTATCTCAGTATTAACAAAGGCATTCTATTTTAAGTAGGTGAATAATTTAATATTATTATTTCAAATGTTATTAATTTATTTTCCTATGTTGAAGCAATATGTGTGAGTTCCTCATTTTATTTTAATTATTTACTGAAATTATACACAAATTTAAGGTTTCTTAATTTCATAGACATGGCTCAAAAGATTGCGGGATGTAACTTTTTTACTATAGAAATATAGTTTCTATTTTGAGTGTCTTTACACTGTCTTTCATGTAACGTATCAATGGCGCATAAAAATGAAGTTTGATGCATAATTAACTCTATTACATGGTGTAACAACCGACTAGGGGTAATTGATGTTTGAGGGCTCGAGCAAAGATCAGTCATAGCAAATTTTAAATTCAAATTTATTTATCACTTTTACTTAATCAACACAACTAAAGGTAGTAAGTGTACTTATATATAGTAAATGATTAGAAGAGAAATTATACTGTTTAATATTACTAACTTATAAGTATAGTCTACTCCACTTACTCTTGGAGCACTCTGGACTTCTAAGCTAGAATTTACTCTAAATATCTTGTGGGGGTGGTGTAGTTGGCACCCCTCTATCACCTTCTTGCCTACCTAAAGGTGTGGGGTTAAACAAAGCATCACCAGAAACCTCCATAATAACTATTATTTTATTTCTCTTCAAACACACTTAATCAATCACAAGTGAAACTAAAAAAAGAAATCCTAGGAGTGATATATAAAGTGAGCTATCTATTCTCAATGTATAACTCTAAGTAAACCCGACTAAGTGAACTAGAAAAGGAGAACAAATGCTAATGATCCGATAACTAAATCTAATTCAATCTATCTTAGATCCCCTCAATCTATAATGTAATCTCTTAACAACTACTTCCTTAACTCGCGCTATGTTTGGGAAATACTCCAGGAAATATTCTAATATTCTCCCCTACGTATCAGTGCAACAGCTTTCCGGCTCCTTCTATCTTACATCTACAAAACCTATATAGACTTTATATAGTCAAACTAATTTAAATATCAGGGTTTCTTCTTGAGAGGCTGTGAATTAACACGAATGCTAGCCCAAAGTTTCCAAAAGAGGATTAGTGGAATAATGATGCGTATAGATCCGTTACAATCTTACTTAATTATATGACCTCCAGTCGTAAATCTTAAGCACAATTTTATCACTTTTATTCTCCAATTATCAATAATAGACGATCCATCGACTATCCGTCCCTGGAATGTCGTCCTGTACTTCACTGGGTTCTTTTGATTGCTACAAGTTCACTTTTTTTTTTATATATGTGAGGTTTCTTGCGTTTTTTATGAAACTGGGATTTAATGATGGTTTGGAAGCGTTAAATGTTGAATTTTTCACCTTGACGCATTTCGTCACGTTTTTACATGAATCTTGCGACATTTTTGTCTTTTAATAGTCGTATTTTTCTTGCGTCATCTTTAGTTTTCATAGATGTTTTAGGATGGTCGTTTGATTCCGTTCGCGTGTTTACGATGAGTAATTTTTCTTTTAACGAGGCACTTTCAATTTCTATTTCAACATGTCGCTTTTCTATAATTTAAAATTTTCGTGTAAGGTCTCGTACTTTCCTTCAAGCTTAGCTAACTTGTCAGCCTTTTCTAGATCTGATTTTTCCAATTTACGCAATTTATCTAGTAATTCCGTTTTTTCTAATGATAATGTAGATGTGTTACGCACATGCCTCTCTAAATGTTTACATTTATCTTCTGCGTTTTTTAATTTTAGCTGCAATACTTCAAGAGCAAGGCCGGATCTACGTATGGGCTAAATGGACTGCAGCCCAGGGCCCCCGGGTTCTAGGGGCCCCGTTCCCCGTTGAAGATAACAAACAGAAAAGGTGTTTACAATCAAAATAGTAATAAAATAATAAACCAGAAAAAAATACACACAAATGAAAAATAAAATACCCGAAATACCATATCAAATTTATTTTCGAGAGCAAGAGCAAATTACTTTTGTTCCTCCGCCCTACCACCGAATACGTTAATAATCATTAATTTCGAAAATCGTCTATATATTTTATGTAAATACCTTAATAGAAAAAAAAATAGTATGCTGGTGATTTTTAGAAATTACACCAGAATTGGATGTAAAATGTTTAAACCTCAAGAAAATTCCTTGTTTTTCTCAAGATCAGAGACAGCCTGTGAGGTCCAGAAACAATGATTTTCATGTAATTGCTAGTGGCCAAGTTACCGGACTCATGGCAGGCATGTCATGAGTTCGAGACTAGTGCCACTGAAGACCCTCCGTGTAGCGGAGCGATGCATGTTAAATCTGTCGAGAGCTCAAACGTTCTCCAGTATGTATGGTGTGATAGTTAGGAGAGGGGGTGCCAGCTCAGGTATCGTCCTCGTCACTTGACCATGGTTCAAAATTACGAGGTCCATCGCCAAAATCTCTCGTGTATAGCTGAACAGTGCGAAGTTAATATTCACTCACTCATACACTATTCATCTAATTGCTAAGGAATTAATTTGCCTCATCAAGAACCAATATTTACATAGATTTAACTGGATAAAAACCACTGTTGTCGAATTGCCCAGGCTAAATTGTTTGAAAAAATTCCTTTTCAAATAAAGTTTTAGCAAAAATATCGATTTTACAAAAATTCCTGATGTGATGGGGAAAAATTTAGGTCATTTTCGAAATCGGCACACTAAATAATATAAAAACCACTAAAAGCCTCTTTTGTACTTCTCCAAAACTTTAATTTTGTAGCTCTGTGTAATTAATAGAGTGTCTATTAAATACACTCTATTAATTGCAGTCTATTAACAATTATAATTAATACAGTCTATTACATTATATTATTAATACAGTCTATTAATTACACTCTTTTGTACACGCCGTCGCTCTATGATAGAGTCTCTATCATAGAGCGGCGCCGATGAGCATAGAGCATTTATACAAACGTAGTGACACTATTTCTGTAGCCATTTATTTTTGTGTAATAATAATTCTAAAAGTTACAATATTATACTGATTTGGTGCTATGTGTCCTATGCATAATACCTGAAATTAAAAGATACTTGGGTACCTGTTTATTGGTTTCAAGTAAAAAGTAAGTACAAATACACATTTCTAAATTATTTAAGTATGAAGACACGGAGTAGGAAGGTTAGGATTATTCATGTAGGTTCGTGGCCTAAATTGCTAAGTAATAATTTTATTGATTATATCTCTCTACATGAAATGAGTTATTTTCAAAATAAAGATCCAAACAATATATATTCTGTTTCGCTAAGAGAATACAAAGAACAAAAGAGATCCTTTTCTAATAATCATTTCACTAATAAACTTAAAAATGGCCATGCGCTGGAAAGATCTTGGCTTTGTTATTCAACTAGTATTGGGGGGGGGGGGGTACTATTTTTTGTTTCGCTTGCAAACTTTTTTCTGAAACAAATTCTTAATACACAATCGGCTTTTTTTATTGTAAACAAGTAAGGAGTTGTTTAGAAAATCATGAAAATTCTATTGAACATATAATTTCAATGTTAGTTTGGTTGACATGAAATGAAAATAAGTTATTTTAGATAAACAGCTACAGGAGCAACTAAGAAAAGATACAGAATATTACAACAATTTCCTCAAACGTGTTAGTGCGGTAGCTAAGTATTTGGCTACAAGATGTTTAGCATTTAGAGCAGGGGTACTCAACCTTTTTTTACGCCGAGCCACATACATCTGACATGTATTTTACGCAGGCCGCAACGTGAGGATTAATACAGAGGGGGAAGCTATAAGATCAAGGGCATTCAAAATGTGAAAAATTGGTCAAAATATAAAATCTCATAATTTTGGGTCTTATTTTAAAATTATACCAAACTCTATCAAACAAAACTCACAAAATATAGGTTTCATTCACTTTTTACCCAGTTAGGGGGGATTTTTTCAATTTTGGTTAATCAATGATCGCAAGCCCCTTGTCTGCATTCTACTGTCATAAAAACAAAGCTTCCGAGTACTTGGATTATTTGATTTTTTCCTTTTGACAAAGCCTTACATATTTTTATTTCAGATATTAATTTATCCATCGCAGGATGTGGTAGCAAAGAGTTTTTATTGAACTACGGACTGAAATCAGTATTATCTGTATAAACTGTCTGTTCTTATTGCGTATTTTTGTTTCAAATTTATTCAACTATTTTTTTATTTAAAAAGAATATCTGAACAAATAACTGAATTCATCAAAGAGTACATCGGAAGCATTTAAGAAACACTCTAACAATTTCTGTAATAATTCTTAAGTTTATCATTAACAATTTCATATGTTTGTCAATATATATAATGTATTAAATTTCATGGGATGCTTTTGTTACCTCTGCGTTTTGTGACATTACCACCTGCAAAATATTTATTGCTGTTTCAAAGTTTTTCTTTTAAGAAAACCAATTTATCTCGCCTTTAAATGGATCATCAAGAATAAGAGCCATTGAAAGATTTGTGTTTAGTAGTACAGTGACGATCAAAATTATATTTTTATATATAACATTCATGACAAATCAAACAAGTTGTTGATCCATATTTGTTTTTTTCTACGAAATAGTCAAGATCCCAATCGTCTTGAAACAGCAAATATTTTTTAGATATGAGGGTTAGTTAAAAATTAGTTACACCTATAAAATGGTCGTTACTGCATTATTTGTTATCAGTAATCATTACAATTACAAAAAGAAAAAAAAATTATTTCACAGTTTGTACCAGCACGACATCGATAGCAAAATTGATAGATTTGATTGCTTGATTGATAGAATCTCGCTAAATTTTTAATATATTATTCCTAAATAATTGAATTTGTTATTTCAATGGACCTAGACAGGGCCACTCAGAATGGTCCGGTGGGCTACATGCAGCCCATGGGCCACAGGTTGAGTATCGCTGATTTAGAGGTATCGAGGAAGTTTTTGGTTCTCCTCATAATATGGTAATTTTATGGGTACCCTGAAATTGCTACCAGAGTTCGACTCATTCATTCGTGAATGTATTGAACTGCAAGAATTACGATCAAAATCGTTAATATCGTACTTAACAAAAACAATATATGAGCAAATAGTTGAGATCATGGGCAAGCAAATCATAAAAAATTATATAACTCAACTAAATAACAATGACACAAAGTACTATACAATCGTGATGGATTCAACAGCAGATTTGTCCCACAATGACTAACTTGCTATTATACTACGATAATGTTTTCGGGGAAGAGTGTATGAAAGATGTGTCTCATTAATTAAGATTAGTAGTCACACAGGTTTATATTAAATTATCTTCAAGAATTTTTAGAAACAAATGGACTGCTATTGGACAATTGTAGGGAGCAGTCATATGACAACGCTGCCAATATGTCCGGTCCATATAATCCTGTGCAAGCTCTTCTAAAAGAAAAAAAAATAAATTCGCTAATTATGTGCCGTGTTCTGCACATTCTCTTAATCTAGTTGTGCAGAATCAGTTAAGGTTGCAACTGAAATCGTGAACTTCTTTGGTTTAGTGCAACAAATAAATGTTTGCTTTTTTACTCCGATCTATAGGCAGAAACTTCTAAATCGTGAATTTAAACTGAAATTTACCTTAAAAAGTTCAAGCCAGACCAGATGGTTTTATCACTACGATCCTTTTGAAGCCTCAAGAGATAAATATTGTAATATCATGAATATTCTTAAGACATTTAGTAACAATGAAAATGAGAAAATTGATTTTCAAAAAGAGGCAACAAATTTAAGAAATTAACAAAACTCGAAACTGCCATTTTAATTATATATTGGGAAGAAATTTTAGAAAGATTTAATTCAGTTAACAAAAAATAACAGATTCTTGGTATTTGGACATCTGTGAAAGGAATAAGTTCATTGTGTCATTAAAAACGTCTATAAACAATGTACGACATGTGAATCAGATAAAAAATGAAAGGAGTATTAGAGAACCCAACCAAAAAATTAAGTCCTAATGTAGAAACAGAATATAGCGATGTGAACTAGAGACGGGTTATTTCAAAATTTGCAGATAAATTCACAGAAAAAGCTGTGTATGGGACAGAAAAATTTAAAAGAAGCACGATTATTGGAGCGTTAGATAAGCTGATCCTTGATTTAAATAGAAGAAGTCAAGTATATATATGCAGAATATAGTAAGAATTTAAAATTTTTGATGGATTTGCAAGATCAAAGTAAGAACATCGATCTGGAGAGAGTACGCGCTATTACTGATTACTATTCAGATTATGTAGACCAACATTTAGTAAATGAAGGTGTTCAATTAAAAACTCATCTAAAACTGAACTAGAGTCCTATACTTGTAGTGATATATTCAATTTAATTTTTTAAAAGAAACTATCTCAGAATTTTCCAAATTTGTATACCATTTTAAAGATTTTTCTAACTATCCGTATTACTAGCTGTGAAGTGGAGCGTGCGTTCTCTAAAATGCCTTACATAGAAAACAAATATAGGACAACAATGACAAATACTAGGCTTAATTATTAATCACTTCTTTCTATTAATATTAATCTCACCAAAGACTTAAAATGTGATGAGCAAATAAAAGAACATTCAGCATAAAAATGTAGAAAAGTTTTTTTTTTTTTGTAATTATGTTATTGCTTATAACGTATTTAAATTGTTTGGGGGGGAAACTAAGTTTCGTATATTTTAAATTTTTCCGCACAATAATTTTTTAGAAAAAAGGCAAAATTTTTAATTATTTCGAGTTTATTCGAGTTGCAAACAGATTCCCGCGAAAAAAGCGCAGCATCTATCTCTTTATCGTCAATTAAGTCTTCTGTAAAATTATTTTTTAATGATGCAAGGTTTGAGAGATTTTCAAATATTCGTTTCTTTAATTCTTTAGCACTTCCCGTGCAATTCAGGCCTAACATAGTACACACCACAATCAGCTCCGTCTTTGTAAACTCTTAAATTTTTTTCCTTTCGTGTCTCTAAATCATAATGTCGCGGAAAACCCGCGAATTTTTTTAATGTCTTTCTAGAGGATTTGTCGTAAGGTTCGTCATGTGCAATTTTGTGGAGAAGTTGCACAGTTGAAGCAGGGGACATTTTTAATAATACTGAAATAACAGATATTTCTTCAAGACAGACCATCATAGATATAATTTTATTAGAAACAAAAATGAATAAATTGGAATGAACTCACTGTTGATGATTCCGTAGTTGTAGCGTGGTAATCCAAACGTTTTCTTGGTTCGTTTTTTTTTTTTAATTCTTGAAAATTTTTATTATTTTTCTGGGGTTATTAAATATTTTACCTTAATTTGAGGCCGAACTCCCAAATGTTATGCTGGTGTTGTTTATGGGTTACAGATTACTAATAATTAACAGAATAAACTGTTTAATTTAATAATAACTAGTAAAATGGGACAAAACAATTACGATATTAAAACATTTAACCACGCTTCGTTGTCGAAATGGCTTTCATTATTTTGAAGAGAGGTTATTTCTCTGTCGTCGTGGGTCTATCTTGCTCTGTCTCCTCGGTCCTCAACGTCTAAGTGATTGCCGCTCGCCTCCTTCCGATACGTGTTAGAGGGCTTGCAGTGAGGCACCCCCTTTACATATATATATATATATATATATATATATATATATATATATATATATATAGTTTTCTATTATATATTTAAAAACAGGATTTTCTCTAAATTAAAAAAAAACTGACTGCTTTAACATAAAACTGGAAATTTTACTTTAAAAAAAAGGGTTATATGTGCAAAGGAGCTCGGTTCTCATTTTTTTCTCTGAATAGTTAATATGCTCATTTTTTTATTTTTTTTTTGCTCTGAATAGTACCAAGCTTTATTGGGAACTTAACACTGGGGGTTTCGCGTCAGACTGACTACCTGATCGGGACATTTGCTCATGCACCTCAGGGACCAAGGTCACGTATACTAATATGGGCAAAGTAGTTTTTGGCCCTCATGACCAGTTGCGCCACTGAGTTAAATAAAATATACGTAAATAAATTTTTAATAATTTAGTTTTCTTCAATTACTTGAAAAATATTAGCCTTAGGTTTCTCCAAAATTTCATATGCAAAAATAATCGCCACATTAATCCTAATATCTTCATATTTTAATGATTTTTCTTTAAAAAGATATAAATTTGTTTTGGATTTGTGCAAAATGGTCTCTTTCCAACTCTCTCAATTACGTCTTTGCTTATGACGCATTCACATAAGTATGAAACACTAATAGACAAACTACCACATTTGAAAAATACTCGCTCTTTTGGCTATCTTGGTGCATTTTCTGACGTCTTCAACCCCCTAAGCAAAAATTCTCTGTTTCCTCAAATTTCGTGTCTGCACTTAGATTGTTATTCGACAATCTTGACAGGGCCTTATTCTGGGAAAGCCTTATTTTGTGAGCATCCTAAAAATTTATAATTAAACTTAGTTTACCATTAGGTTTTATTTCGGAAGAAACATCGTAGTTGCTGATTTAAATAGCTGTTGATTAAATTTCTTTTTAAATCAAACATAATAAACCAAAACAATTTTTGAATAATTTTCCGCATTTGGCAACATGCTGTGATAGTACTTGATTGGTGCTTTAACTTAACTCCGCCCATTCACAAGTTTCATTGGCTGAAATCTACAGCTATGTAATAAGTGTACCTAAGACTTTTTTTTTTTTTCATCCGGGCTGTAAGAAATCCTTTTTAATAATTAATTTGGAAAATTGATTCCCAATTTTTGCGCGATTGTACGTGCATAAACAATAATTTGAGGTGAGTTTCTTGATAAAATACATGCACAGCATATCAAGCCGATATGTACATCATTGAATTGACCACTTAACGAAATCAAAATCTTAAAATTAGCTTTAAAAATAAATATTTAGACACAATATTTTAACAGAAAAACCTCACGAAGAAGCAAATTTCAGTAAAGCTCTTGCAAAGCAAAGCAAATAAAGTCAAGCATTTAAGTTATTTGCCCTCATATTTTTAAATGTTAATGCTAGTTTAATTGCTCCCCCATCCCTTCCTCTCAATTCATTTTTTACAAAAAGAATTTCTAGATACCTGAAAGCATCGTATTATCTCTTTCTAAATGTAAGCAGCTGTTGTTTCACCATGTTGTAGAATTTTTACAGCAACCATGAAAAGGGTTTTCTTTCCAAATGGACAGCGTAAAAATGGTAATAATTTGATTTCATTTTTAAAAAAAATATACAACTTCAGTTTTAAATACTGTTGAGTATTTTTCGGGTAATTAAAATGTAGTTTAAACATATTTTGTAGAAATATATTAAGATTTTCTTCCACACATGTTTTTTTATAATATATATACATTATCTGCCATGATGGTTTACACAGCTGATGTGTAATTTATGACATAAATGGGATTAATGTTGTTATTCCAGAAAAAAGTATTTTTTTTTCCTGTAAAAATAAATCGATGTTGCTGAGTTACAGATCTGTTGTATTTGTACAAATTCTCATGAATTAATAGTTGCCAATTAATGAAATTCTTTTTCATAGTAATCTCCAAAATATTTTGTATTGGTAAGAAACTGAATTTTTTCTGTGTTTAATTAAATATAATATATAACTATAAAGATTGATTGGATGACAATTGAGAAAAATGAAATACTTGTGTATTATAACAAATTTAACTGTTCTGATGAATTATTGAGAATTTTTTTTATGTGATGACTATTTTATTAATGTTTGCATATGGGTATTAATTATATATTTTTTGTGAAAATATTATAGCAGTATTTACTGTTGGTTTATGAAATATTACTGTTTGTATGTATTTATATTACTGTTATGTTTGAGCATTGTTAAATTGAATTATGTAAAATCATTCTTACGGGGTAATTATGAGTTATCAGTGAATCAATTGTGCTTTTTTAATGAATGATATGCAAATGGGATTATATTTGAATTCATAGATCACAACTTTGCAAAGATTTTATATAATACATGTTAGACATCAATTGTAGTATACTGATGAAAAGTTACTTGTCTGTATCGTTATATAGTTAGGAAAAACTTTATTAAAAGTATTGATTACTTTTTTTTAAAAAAAACTAATTTAAAGTACTTTTTGATAATTTCAATTCTTTGTAAAAAGTATTTCTGCTATGCTCAGAGAAGTTTTTTAAAAAGTTAACTTTTCTTTTATTAATAAAAGCATAGTAAATAACTGATATAAACTTTAATTGTCACAATGTTTTGTAAAATCAATAAATATTCATAATAAATCTATACTATTACTATATAATTATAATTTAACTCTGGTGCAACAGCCCATGAAGGCCAAGACCAACTGAGTTCATATCAATATACGTGACCGTGAACCCTGAGGTGCATGAGTAGATGTTCTGATCAGGTGGTTAGTCTGACAGGAAACCCCCAGTGTTGAGTTCCCAACCAAGCTTGGTACTCGTTTATCGATCCACTGAAAGGTCTAATCGACCTTACCCAGCTCGAGGTTTGAACCTGTGGTGTGGAAGTGCAATGCACTACCGCTCAGCCACTGGGCTATATATATAATTATACTGTCATAAATGTAATTATAATGTATTGAAGTAATTTGTATGTATTGATTATGTACTAAGTATTTTAAAATATTGCTTAGATAAATATAACGTCAATCTATTTCTTACAATTCTATGTACTATTAATTTAATAACTATAACAACAGTACCTTTGATGTATTTTTATTATGCAATTGATACAAAGCATCTTTAAATGATTTTTTACATCAATACTAGAAACTGAATTGTCTTAAAACATAGAGGAAAATTTTTTTAGTTGGGTAGAGTTTAGTATTGAATCTGATCAAATGTATCGAGCAGTGTTAAAAAAATTTATTTATATTCAAAAGTTAAATTTCAAAATATTACTTAAGGAAAAGGTGTAAAATTTTGAATCATCTGATGCTAAATCCTGTAAAGTTATTTTGATTGTAGTGCTAAAACATATGATTAGAAATCACTATTTTAATATTCATAATGTATTACTTGACCACATTTAAAATTGTATAGTTCAGTCAACCATTCATCTCCAAAACCTTATTTTACTATGCATCCCCTGTGTAATTTATACTTAATACAAAAACAAAAAAAAATCAAATGAAAATGTTGAGAGCTAACATAATTATGTTCAGGTAAAAAAAAAAAATAGAGCATAGAAACCAACTAGTTATTTTCTTATGACAATTTACTATTGGATATCATTTAGAACCAAGAAATATCTGTTCAAATGTAAAGTACCGAATGCTTCCATTCGATAATACTCTCGCTAGCTTAAGATTTCCATATTCACACAAAGTTTTTAAAAAGTATTACTACTTTTGTTTGTTTTAATTAAGTGTCATGAAGGTCAAAATACATGCTTTAAATGCATTATTAGTTTCTACCTGAAAATATTTTTTTCCCTTTAAATTTTCATGTTGCATTAATATCAGTAATATATGTATATTGACTATAAAAATAACTTTCAATAAAATTTTTATGTGTGTGTTTTATATATAAAGAGCTATTCTTTATTAGAGAAAACCCTATCTGGTTAAAGTGCAGAATAAGATGCTCCTTGGCGAGGTCAAGTTTTGGGCTACTAGAATCAATTGCAAAGTGAAATAACAAATTTTGGCCTAGTAAAAAAAAAATTTATTTCTAATTAATATTTTTTTTTTTATTGAAAAATTTCTCTTTGTAAATTCTCAGGACACCTATCACTAAATTAATTTGCTGGGTGACTGATTCTAGTTGCCAAAAAAATTGACTTTGCTAAAAGGCCCCCTATTCTACACTTTAAAGTGTTTTACTTATTCTACACTTTTTTTTCCTGAAATGTTCAGATTTAAAATAGTTTTTAATCTATATTTTATATATAAAAGATTTTAGCACATTGTTAACCCCTTTCAGGTTTTGTACCATATATTCTCTCTTTATGTATCAGTTTAAACATATTTTCAAACTTATGTAGATTCCTATAAATATACTCTTCAATTTTGATGGTCAATTTTGCTGCAATGTTAGGCGTTTATTTTAGAAAGCACTCGATTCCAGGATATCATTTTTTTAGATGGGAGGGGCCTAAAATGACTGAACAGAAAAGATTCAACTATAAATTATCACCATCTGCCAGAAATTTTTTTATCCGATACTGACTTTTAAATTGTATGTTAATTTTAGTAATTTTAAAATTTCTAAAATTCTTTATTGTAAATCCATCATACTTTTTTTATATAATGATCTGCGCATTTTTAATTAAAAGAATATTTTATTTCCTTTAAAATATAATCGACTCTTCATAGTTATCCAAGTCACATTTTGTAGTTGATTTTGCTGTTGCAAAAAACACAATATCAGGGCTATAAACATTGTGATAGTTTGCTTTCTTTAAAAACGTGAAATTATGAAATCATGCTTTTGTAATCATTGCTTTTAATAGTATTTTTTTTTATATAAACTTGAAATTTTAAGTAAAATTTAGTTGTTATTGATATCAAATATAAAATTATAGATTTTTTTGTATAATTTAATTTTACTATGAAACAATTAGTTTCATGAAAATATCCTAGTATGTAGAAAAACTATAGAATTTTTAAAACACAATTTTAACTTCTAATCATAAGGTAACCAAGTCATTAAGCTGCTTTTACTTTTTGCCTGCATTAATCCTAAGCATGATTATATTATACTGAACTATTAAAAAATAGCTTTCAATAAGTTCCTTTGTTTGGATTTTTCTGCGAGAAAATACTGAAGTTTTTATTCATTAATATAACATTTTGAAATTTTTAGCTAGGCATATGCTGTTTGAGTAACAGCAAGATATTTTTTTATTATTGTATTCTAAGAGTTCCAGTTTCTCAATTTTTTTACTTTCCCACTTCTAACCTTGTTATCTGGAGATAAAGTAATTGGTTAATGATAAGAATCAAGCAAATGTTGTCCCTTTAAAGACAATTTAAGGTTATCAATTTTCCACCATGTACAAATCACAGAAATAAAAACTTATATTTCATAACAAATTAGCTTATTCTCTTAATTGTTGAAGGCCCTGAGCAACAAGCTATTAAATATCTTAAGCACAAGTTTCACATTTTGTTTTTTCAAGATTTGTTGGATATAAAGCCTTTATAGGCAAACTTTTCTAAATTATTACTTTCTGTATTCTATTGTTATTCATTTGTTGAAAAATTTGCTTCTAATAATATGGAAACTTTTGATCTTCAAGATCTGGATAATCGAAACATTTTACTATGCAAATAAATTTGTTTATTTTTCTTTTTTGATTAATCCAATTGTTATGGATGCACATAAATATGTGTATTGAATTACTAGCCAAAAAAAATAATGAAGGATTAGCAGGTTCAGAAGAATGTGAATATGCAATGCTCAATTGAGGGGAGAGGACGGAAAAATGAAACATTGCCTTTGAATCCCATATCATTAAGTTTCATCAACAAACTTCTCTCGTGATTTTTTTTTTTTTTTTTTTTTTTGGATTTTTTTTGCTGCTAGCATTATGTGAATTACTTTTTTAAAGGAAAGAAAAATTGTGTCATGAAAACATATTTTGAAGTAACAGTTTGTTCTTTATTATGTCATCTTAAAAATATTAATTTCTTTAAAATCTAAATAAATTAGATAGAGCTAATAAAATTAGATTAATTTTATCAAGCATCAGTATGAGAGTTTTATCAACAGAGATTTTAGGAAGGTTAAATTTTTTTCATGTATGCAAAAAAAAATTTCATTGGATTGTTCTGTTTGAGTATTAGTTTTAAAAAACAAATTTTTATTAAGTTCTAAGATGTGTAATTTACAAAAAAATGAAAACATTTCAATTGAACATATGGAAGAAAACTTGTTACTTGCTAAAAGTTTGAATTGGTCAGTTAGAAAATGGATCCCGATTTTTTTTTTTTTTCTTTCTTTTAATCATCTAAATCTAAAAATGTTTTCTAAAAGATCAGCAACAAAATCAAATACTGTGAGGAAAATTGTGGAATTTTTTATTTCAATTTTGAAAATCAAATAATGAAATATTTTACTTATAAAAAATAACATTATTCACTACGGGAAATTCATACTTAAACCAAGTTGATCTTTGTTTGACCTATATATAAGTATATATTAGCAAATCTAACTCTATTGACAATCACTAATGCTTTGGTTACAGAGTCATCATGGTATCTAGAATAATTATTACTTTATTGTACTAATATATTATTATAATTAATATATTTTTGTCTACAGTCCATATGTCCTGAAGCTTTTCTGCGCTAAGCATACTACTAGTTCTAAAAAAGTAGGCAAATTCAATTTTTGCAAATTTCAAAATAATGTTCTTGGATTGAGCGCTATGAATGTTCATTTTCGACTCTTTTGTGTCTCTGCTTAGGTCATTCTCAGACAGAATTTCAGGATTTTGAAAGAATTTTTCAGTTTGGAAATATGGATGGCACAACATAATCTTGTAGTCTTTGTTGCTTCAAAGAAACTCATGCCTTCTTCCCAGTTATCTTGTCATAACCTTCTGAGTTTTTCCATTTGGCATCATTAGCAAAATGCATTTCACAAACTTAAAATATTTTAAATATTGGTATACATTGGAGTAGCTAGTACTCAAAGGACCCTGTATCAAAATTTCTTGGGAAGGGGGGTTCTTTTTTTGGGGGGGGGCTTAACATTTTACGATTTTGTCCTTGCGCATTTTGGGGCCCCTGTATCATGGATATGGTGGTAGTTACGCCCCTGTTGGTATACTTCAACAGAAGGGATTGGTTAAAATTAACAAAAACTGTTCTGTTTACTTGATATTTGTAATTTTGAATGGAACTTTTGTAGGAAGTACCTACAACCCCCTCTTCCCATTTTGTGTGTTTAACAGGCTTCTATAAAATTTGAACAAACATTTACCTTTGAATTAATGAAATTTTTTCTTAGTTTTCCAGTTTAAGAGTTGCTATTAATAAGAAGAAATCCTTGTTGGGTTATCATGTGGTGTATATAAATGGTAACAGTTCTTGAAAAGAAACTGTTACTGGGCTCGGAAATCGGTACTCACAATATCTGTATGGGAAATCAGTACTTACAATATCTGTATATGGAGTCTGCTTCCCCAACCTTTGTTCTCTCAGTAATCAAACCAAGCAGAGGTTTGTATGTCTAACACTGAGTCTGGTGTATCTTTGACTTATTTTGACCAACTATTTTTCCTTGGCTTTAAATTCATCCTCACTGCAAAAAAAATCCTCAAGTCATGTTTTTTAAATATTGTATTTAATGTTACATGGGTTTTTTTTTTACCTTCAATAATTGATATTTAAAATCATCTTTAAATAGTTCTTTCTATCCATATTTGCATATTGATTATGAACTCTTCATCATAATAGGCTCTATTGAAAAAATAACTTTTAAATACTTCAAAGGCACAATCTTTTCTAAGGTTTGCAGCCCCAAAATCCCGGGATCCCGGTGTTTTTTTCTAATCTGGAAATCCCAGGATTAAAATAACTAATTCCAGGATTTAATTTTTGTCTGGAATTATATTCAAAAGATTTTTCTCATAAAAATTTTCTAAGAATTCAATTTTTCAAAAATTTATATTCTGTTTATGAAATATTAACGTAGAATTTTTTTTTGCACAATTATAAGTGTTATGTGTAAAAAAATATATATATATGCACAGTGTGTGTGTGTATGGGAGAACATCACAAAGATCTAAGTGGCTCACTGCAATGCTTACACAATAATATAGGCAACATCACAAGAATAGATTTTGTCACAGTTCCTTCTTCAATTAAATGCTGTTAATAAGAGCATACTCCTATTTAATGATAATAATACCTACTAGTAAAGAATTTGATCATGCATTTTTTACGGCAGGACAATTTGTAACAAAAATAAGAAGCCGTTCCAACAATGAAATGCTGGAGGAGCTGTGTTTTTATAAGCTTATTTACAGAAACACATGAAATGAAGAAATGCTTTTTTTTTTTAATTTTATTATGTACTATTTTTATTTGATTTTTATGATGAGTTAATTTTTTATTTGTTTCATTAAAATTATATTAAATCAAATTTCAATTATGCTAATATATAAGTATTTTTAATAAATAGTCCAATCCTAATCCCAGGATTGAAAATGTGACATGGGATTGCAAATCCTAATCTTTTCTGAAAATTGTATGTATAAATTTTTTCAAAGTTATTCATCTTTCCAGAATTTAAACATGTGAGCATACAGCCTTAATAGTTACTATTGCAGCTTAAACAGAAAATTTTTTCAGAAAGTAGTAAAGCTCAACTGTGCAATCAGTGATTACAACTTAGCAACATATAAAAAAAAAAAAAAAAAAAAAAGAACTAACCAAACAAAAACAAATAAAACAATCACTTGTATACTTTCAGTGGCATGAGCACTCGAACCCACAACACAACAGTGCAGCCATGTGTTATTTGAATATAAAGCTTCAACTTTCCTTTGCTAAATTCATAATAAACAAGTCTGAAACATATCGAAATAACATCCTATTTGCAGATTAAAACAAATTCAACCTTTTTATTTCTACAGGTACTATACTGATCGAATTAATTGGGATAAATGGTAAAAATTGATTTTTTCAAAAATCCTAGCTTTTAATCATAACATACCTTAAGTAGACAAAAAAAATTTATATTAGTGTGAAGCATATCCTCCTGCATCAGAAATTACCTCTTCAACTCACTTTAGTATTGACTCCACTAGTGCAGCGCACGTGTTCTTAACTTCGTCATCGTGAAACCAGACTTGTACAACACTTTTTTATCATTTATTCTATTATCATGCAGCTCATCTTAGCTGGACAATTCTTGAGAGTATGTAATAAATTCTCAATAGGATTTAGGTCTTATTAATTACCAGGTCAATTAAGCACTTTTATTTTATCGTATAAAAGTCAGAACCAATATTGAATTGGGACAAGAATCCATATCATGTTGAAATGTTCAATCAAATGCTTCTATCGATGGGATAATTCTACTACATAATATTTCTATGTATTTGACATAACTCATCATGCCTTTAAAGGGAACTAAGCTTCCAGTGCCATTTGTTATGAAAAAACCCCAAAAATCTGTTTAGAAGGATGTTTTACAATCTGTTGGATATGATCTGGTAACAAAGTTTCAACTTCACTTTGTCTAACTACACTTGATTTGTATCCCTGCACAAATAAATGCTTCATCGCTCAAAATTCCCTTTTTCTAGTTGTTAACAGTCCTGGATTGGTATTTTTGGCTCATGCTAAACATTTTTTCATTGTTTTCTGAATTAGAAATTGCTTTTTCCTCGGTCTTGATGCCTTATGGCTAACTTCCAGTACCATTTTTGGTAGAGTTGAGGCACTCACTTCAACACCATAACCTAATAATTCCCTTCAAAGGTCTGTGCTTGTTTACTCTTACTGTGATTTATTTTGCTATTTCTTATTAGAATTTTATCAGTTCTTGGAATAATTTTCTCGTTTGAGACCACATCTCCCTTTTCTTTTTGGAGATGATCATCAGAAATCTTGAAATGTTCTTAAAATTCTTGAAGCACTTGATTTGCCCACACCAACTACCGTAACTATATCTCTCACAGTTATAGAAGTTTGTTCATTAAGAGTGATTATTTTAGAATGTTTCCTCGTAGTAATATCCATCTCTCAACAAGCAAGAGTAACGTGTTAGGTGGAACGCAAAATTATAACTACCAGCTACCACTCTGAAAGGCTCACAACTAAACTACTAATGTACTAAAACCAATCAAATGGGTAAATTATAGTCAATGTCGATCCATCACATTATTTCTGGGCAGATATAACTGGTTTGAGGTTGTTCGGGACATAACTAGTAATCACATACCAACTCAGACAAGAAAAAAATGTTTTGTCCCAGTTAATTCAAACAGTATATAATAGAATGGGGAAGAAAAAACACGAACTTAATCCCTAGAATTTAGTTGGACGTGCTCTTGTGTAGGCATGCATGTCCAGATCTAGATTAGGTATTGGGAATCATGAGCTTTATATAAATATTTTTAAGAACAAATTGAAATTATCTGCTCAGAATTTAGGTATTGGAGACTAAATTCATTTTTTATTAAAATAATGACCCCTAGCACACTGCTTTCAGTATATGCCTCTAGAGCCTTTGTAACTGTCTCCAAGGTCTAAAAACACCTTTTCAACTTCTGGATTTAAATCCTATGGAATATATTTTGAAAAAATTTGAAGTCTGAATAAAAAGACATGACATATTTAAAAACAGTGTGAACTAAAAAATAATTGCAAAAGAATGGAGAAACATTGATGCAGAAATTATAAAAAAATTGGTGAAATCTATATCAAGACAGTTGCAGACACTAAAGAACATCCTATTAAGTAACAAATTAAGAAAAAAGTATTGTTGTTAAAACAATGTTAAGTTTTTCTTTAAGACTTTTGGGCATTTTTTAGTAATTTTTTGATTAATTTTCCAAAATAAAAAAAAAATTATACTATGCTTTAAAATTGCTTGCAAAAAAGTGCAACTTTGAAATAAACATTTTTTTCAAGCTATTATTTTTCCAAATTTGCATTTACTTGATCCCATTTTCTGATGATTATGTTCCGACAGCTGTCATGATGAAAGAAAATGACGTCACAGAATCATACAAGCCTCTTCTACAACAGTTGAGAGAGGGATTCTAAGTGCAAAGGGAGCTCGAGACAGGAAACCCTCCCCCCCCCCTCACTTTCGCCTTCTATTTTTGTTCTTGGAGGGTCCAGTTTACAACCAACTGAAGACTATTTATATGACAACTGACCCCTCTTTTACTGCCCACCCCATGGCAGTTTTCAATTACATGAAAACTGTGCCCGACATTCTAGTTGTACAAAGAAACTGCTTTTTTTCCGCTGTTTCGTTTCTGTTTTGAGGAACATCAGTTTTTCATTTGAATTTTATAAAAATATAAGTTTTAGTTATGGCAAAAACCTTTATATATATATATATATATTTCTATACATTCAAAACAATTTTCTGTGATATTCTTCAATACTAAATTGCATCAAAATCCTTTTTTAAACAGTTTAATGACAAGAGAAATTTATAAAATTAATGGAATGAATAGTGTAATGTAATTTAAATTATTCTCTTTCCTGAAATTTTTCAGCTCAGTTCTTTATTTCAGATTCAGTTCAATAATTTTATTTAAAAACGGTTTAAGACATGTAACAAAAAAATCTTAAATAAATTTAATAAAGTACAGTGGCGTAACTACCAATGGGCTAGGTAGTGCCATGCACAGGGGCCCTTGAGCTCAGGGGACCCTCACACCTTGACCACCAAGCAAGTCGAGCTTGCGATAATTTCTCCCATAATTGAGGTATAAATAAATATAAAAGATTGTTACATATAGCTGTAATCATGGCAACTCTGTTGAAAGTAATTTCAAACTTGTAAGGAATTCCCCTAAATTCTTTCCTTTGTTTGTGTATAGTGTTGCGAATTTTACTTATTAAAAAGTTTATATTTTTCATTTTTCTAATCTTTACTTAAAAATAAACATCAAGTTCCATGAAATGTCTTACCATACATCTAAAAAAACTACACAGGAAGCTATTTCTTCTTGGTCATTTTATTTTTTATAACAATATGATTCATAATAAGCTATTTTCCTGTTTCAATGTTTCACAAATCTGGTATCTGCAACAGACTGATGTAATTTTGACCCCCCCTCCTCTGTTTTTTCGTGTGTTTTATTTTAAATAATTATAATAATTTTGTATTATATTCTTGTTTGTGCATATTCCTTTTATCATTTCCTGTCTATCACATGTCAAATCGAACCTGGGTAATCGCTAAATTCACAAGGAAACTCATATGCATACATGTAAGTAGTTTGTAGCTTTGCTTTCCTATGTTCTGCAGAGCTTGACACAGGGCTGATGTGAATCAGCTTTGTATATATATATGTATAATACTCTTATATATTTTTAATTAATAAAACTCCACCAATATTCTCTCTTTTTTTTTTTTTTTTTTTTTTTGCACCAAGATCTTTGGGATACCTAGCTACGCCACTGATAAAGTATATTGAGTATTGGTTTTGGGACCCACACAATTTTTTGGAAGAACAGTTTTAGTGTTGGAATTTCTAATATAAATACAGTTACAAAAAAAAGGAACGAGTCTTACAGTAGTCGCATATGATGTGTAACATCTGACATGTTATCCTGGTAAATACGCAATAGTAACATAAATCCTGAAAAAAATTAATCGGGTATGATTGGAAATAATTTTCTATCGAATAATTTTATCTTTAATGAAAATTTTATTTAATTAACACAAAGAGTCATGTAATTTTTTATCAAAAATAAATATTCTTGTTCAATTTGGGGAAGACACACACAAAATAGACTTATGATGACTAAAATATGACACATATACTTGAGATTTTAAAGTATTTAATAACCTTTGAAAAACAACGTCAATAACAGTACCACTGTTAGTTGTCGATATATTTTGGTTTGTGTTCATTTCGAGCTTGAGCTCATCATTCAAAAAAGCTATGAGCGGACAATCGTAAAGTTACCTGACTGACAAACAGATTTGGTAAAGCAGTAATTGGTTCGGCTGTTTGTTTCTGAGAGATTTGTGTTCGTTGCAAAAAAAAAAAAATACCTGCTGCGTGGAGTTGAATTTTGTGCAATTCTTTTCGGCTGTACTCCTTCAGTTTTTAATTTTTTTTCGCACGTTTCTTTTGTCGAAAATCTTGCATACATTCTGCTTTGGATTTACTCGTCTCGGCAAATCACAAAATCGTTTTAAAGTTATTGTATTCCAGATTTTAATTTCAATTAACTTTTTTCACCAATCATACTAAATATTTTTCTTATTTATCACACTAATGTTATATTTTTAATATCACAAACAGAAACCAGCAATATATTTTTAAAAAAAAATAAAAATAATTTAAATCAGCATTTAAAACAGTGGAGGATTATATACCATAATGACTAAAGACGCGAGATTCCCAAGTTCAAAAAAGGTCATGAAGAATACAAAGAAACTGTAAACTCAAGTGTCATTCTCGCTATCCGATCTTGGCTTAGAACAGGGATGGCCAACTCAAATGACCTTGTGGGCCACTTCAGAAAAACATTATAATCCTGCGGGCTGCAAACAAAAATTATATATCTTTATATTATATTTAGACCCATCACAAACATTTATTGGAATGAAAATTTAAAACGGCATGAATTATTATTGATTTTATTATTTTTCATCTATACAAACATAGATAATTTATAATAATAATGCAAGGATCAAATATGTCTAATTCTAGCAATAGGCAGCGCGATGGAGTTACAGGAATCGAGTGTGATGCTGCGCTGCAATATCGCACACTTCTAAGAATGTATTAAAACAAAAGAAACGTAAAAAAATAGAAACAGTTATGAAGTATATTTGTTACAAAACACTACATTAAAAACAAAAATATTGTACAAAATAATCATATTTTGTAATGAATCTCGAGGGCCGCAAAATTATTCAAGTCCGCGGGTTGGCCACCCTTGGCTTAGAATTACGAAGTCTGTCGCAAATAACATATATGGCTCTAGAGCAGTGGTCTTCAAACTTTTTCAACTCAAGCAACCCTTTGAACTTGAAAGTGTTTTTGTGGAACCCCTAGAACTAGAAAGTGTTTTTGTGGAACCCTAGAACTAGAAAGTGTTTTGTGGAACCCTAGAACTAGAAGTGTTTTCGTAGAACCCCTAGAACTAGAAAGTGTTTTCGTGCAACCCCATTCCAATAAGAATTTCCCGGGATTTTTGGGGAAAATCTCTAATTCCTCAGATGTCAAACATTCAAATTGTGGAGTGAGTGAGTGAACATTAACGTCACACTGTTCAGCTACACGAGAGCTTTTGGTAACGGACCTCGTAATTTTGAACCATGGTCAAGTGACGGGAATGACACCTGAGATAGCACCTCATCTCCTAACTACCACACCACACCAACAGGTAGACATTTGAGCTCTCGACAGATTTAACGTGCATCGCTCCCCTACACGGTGGGTCTTTAGTGGTGCTGGGCTTGAACTTTAAAATTGTGGAACTATTTGCCTGTATTTGTACTTGGCAGTGCATTCTTCATAGCGCATTAACTTAGAATTCATTTTGAAAATAAAAAGCATTGATGAGTTATCTTGAATAATATATGAAACACATGGTATAAATGAAAATGCGAAATGTAGATACTGCTTTCCAGACAGAAATTTTAAAAAAAATTTCTGCAATGTTATTTCTAAGTTGAATTTTCAGTGAAGGAAATAAAAATGGAATAAAAACATCAGTAGCAATAGTAAATAAATTAATTGAAATTTATATGTTTTAAGAAGAAACTATTAATGTTACTAAAAATATTCTTAAAATTATGGAAAACTTTCTGATTTATTTTAAATCAATGGTATTTCATCTTCGGAATATTTGAATCTTATTTAAAATGCGATGATCAATAAATCCATTTAGTATGTGGAAACTTTCACAATATTTGAAATGAACAGCGGAACAAGAATTTAGAAAAAAGAAATACACACTTTTCTTTCCAATTCCTGAAATTCTGTCCTATATTCTTTTTTCGTTTAGCCGAAAGAAATAATTTTTTTTTGAAGCTGCGACGATGATCCATTTTATTTAATAACTGAAATAAACTGTGCAAAATAAGTTTTAAAACAGCTGATATTCAAATAACTTAAACTTGGAGAAAAAAAACATGAATTTCAATTTTGGACATATGTAAGAAAAGAATGTGAAAACTGATTCACTTTATCCTGACAATTCAAATGCATTTAATAAATATTAATTGTTCATTTTAATTATGAATAAAATATAACTTATTTAGTATATATAAATAATTTTAAGAAAGGTGGAATAAAAAACAGAGGATAGCTTTTTGTACAAAACGTATTTGTAGTTATTTTCAAGCACAGACTCGAACTTTCCTAAGAATTATGTAATTGTAAATAGTATCTTGAATGCCTATAGATTCTTAGAAAACAAGACCCATTTTAGGGGGGGGGGACATCTCTGTTACACAATCCACCGAAGAGTCATAAATTACCACCTTTCACCAAGGGAACGCAGGGAAAATTTCATGTATCCTTCCGCAAGAAGGCGGAGTTACAAGTTTACTTTCCCCTCATTCCAAATATGCAATGCTGACTTATTTAATTACTCGCAAATAAATTAGTTTAAAAATTTTAAAGTATATGCGTTTGAAAGAGCATAAAAAAATAAAGGATTTCCGCTTTTTAACTTTTTTTATCCGATAATTGAAAATATTTTTATGATCGTTTCAACGCACTAAATGTAAATTTTCAAGCTTTTAATAAATATTTAGAAATTTTTTTTAAAAAATCGAAATCAAGAGAAACATAATTTTTTTTTTTTTTTTTATCTTTAGGATGCATTTTGTTTCATACAGTTAAAAGCAATACCTTAGACGTAAATTGAATTATAAGAAACTCCATAGGATTAACATTACACTCGGGTTTTCGTGGTGGCGTGTCACCGGGAGCCTTAAGAATTCAATAGTATTAAAAAATATAATTATACCTGTAATTCTCACCTCTTGATTAAAAAAAAAAAAACTTCTAACTTGTATTTTCTAATAATCTCTAAAATTGAAGTATAGAATGATGTTTGCACTTTCATAAACCTATAACCAAGTGGATTTCTGCAAAACCAATTTTCCGTGGATCTCTACTCCGTAAAATAAACATGCAAGAGCCAAATTTCAAGTCTACATCTAACAGATCAAAAACGAAATTTTTACTATCAATATCCCCATTATCTTGTGTGTCGTTCTCCAAAATAACCGTTCTTTACATATATCAATTCATCAAAAGAAAAATGCAAACCAAATTCCATTATTATAGTCCTTGTAGTTCGAAAAAAAGATTTTTTTGTCAATATGCCCCAGTATCCCCTTGCTCCCACAGGAGTTGTTTTCCCTCAAATGGCATTCTAAGTGGATCCCTATTCAACAAAACAACATGCTTAACAAATTTCAAGTATGTGGGTCTAAATATTCAAAAACATGAATTTTTTTCTATAACTCTCCTTGACCCCTTGCAACCCTCCTTATGGGTCGATTTTCATTTTACTCTTTGTTAGAAGAACTCTATTCCATGAAAGGAACATGCCTACCAATTTTCAAACAGGTAGGTTTAAAAACGGAAACATTTATCAATTACTCCCCTAATCCCCCAAAATGAAACTTGAGGGTTGATTTTCGTGAAACCAATTTTGTAGCTGTTTTCGATTCTACAAAAGGATTCTGTTTACCAAATTTCAAGACTGTACGTCTAATAGTTTAAAAATGGGAATAATTATCTAGAACGCCCCTTGAGCCCCCGTAACGCCACTTGGAGATCTGTTTTCACAAAACCCATTTTGGGAACTGTACTCTATGAAAGGAATCTGCATACCAAATTTAAAGACTGTAAGTCTAATAAATTAAAAATGGAAAAAATTATCTATAATGCCCTCGCAACGCCACTTGGGGGTCGATTTTCACAAAACCCATTTTGTAGCGTATCTCTATCATTTGAGAGGAATCTGCTTACCGAATTTTGAGACTGTGCGTCTAATTGTTTAAAAATTGGAATAATTATTTATATCTCCCCTTAACTCCCCTTGGGGGTCAATTTTCCCAAAACCCATTTTGTAGCGGATCTTTATTCTATGAAAGAAACATGCCTACCAATTTTCAAGCAGGTAGGTCAAGTAGTTTAAAAACGAAAATATTTATCTATTACACCCCTTAATCCCTGCAATGCCACTTGGGGGGCTATTTTCACAAAACCCTTGTAGCAGATCTTTACTCTATAAAAGGAATCTATTTATCAAATTTAAGAACTGTGCATCTAATAGTTTAAAAGGGAACTAATTATCTATAACGCCCCTGCAAGGCCCCTTTTGGGTCGATTTTCACCAAACTCATTTTGTAGCGGATCTCTACTCTATGAAAGGAATCATATCAGGAAAGAATCTGCTTACCCAATTTCAAGATTGTACGTCGAATAGTTTAAAAGTGGAAACAATTATTTATGATGCTTCTTAACCCCTGTAACGCCCCTTGCTATTCAAATTTTGTAAAATCCGTTCGTAGCGGATCTCTACTCCAAGAAAGGAACATTGTCTACCAAATTTCAAGTCTGTAGGTTGAATAGTTCTGGAGATATCGTGATTAGTTAGTCAGTCAGTCAGTGAATGAGTTGCTTCTCTCCTTTATATATAAAGATAATAAAAAGCCGTTTTAAATAAGCCAGTAAAGTTGCAAAAGTGTTAATCGAATTGGTGTTAAGTAACAAAACGAATGGGGCATTTTATTTATTTTAATAGAATTTTACATTTTAATACAATGTGGATTTTTTTTTTACCAACACTAATTAGAGCCACATATAGCTTGACACAGTGGCACCAAACTTGGCATGCAGTCTAATGATGACTTAGGAAATAAGATTCAGTGAAAAAATTCATTTTAAAAATCATTAATTAATGGTGCTATACAATGCAAAAAGTGTTGCAAAAAAGAAAAAATTAATAACATATACAAAATAACAGAGTGAAACTTTTAAGTTCTATGCTCTGCATTAATTTCTCCAGTGAGAAATTCAACCACCATTCTTGGAGATTAAGTGTGCATTTTCTGCACATTTCCTATGGGCATATGCAATACATAAGGAATATTCCACTCTGTGATATGTGTACCAACAGTGATTTCTTGTGATCCATCAACAATTACAGTTTCAACATCTGTTATCACCTCTTCTGACACAGTTTTACATTATCTGCCTGTACGAAGTAGCTTTATTTCTCTTTAAACTTCCTATTCATTCCTTTTAAAGAATTAAGTGATAAAGTGACCCTTGTGCAAAGCCTTTGTTGGGTTCTAAGAGCGCAAGAAGCTATGGATGATTAAAATAATACAGCTTTGCTAATAATGCACTTTCTTATAATGCGAGTTACATACTTACTTGAGCTGACTCACTTCAGCTGATAGTACTGTTCTTCACAGCTGTCTATATCTTTTATAGTCCAAATTACTGTTGCAGTTGTCGCATATGAAAACATACATTTGGGTTTTGTTTGGATACACTGTTTTATGATGATTCTTGGTTTGGTTAAGTACCACAGCACCATAATCAGCAACATCATACCACAGCACCAGTCAGCAATTTTTTTTAACTAATTTTTTTTACGGTACCTTCCCATGTCATCATTAGTTGACACACCAAATTTGGCACTATTGTGACTGTTAGATCGAGCTATAGATGGCTTTGAACAGTATCTTATAATTAAATTACTCTGCACATTAAATTAATTATGTGTGATTAAAAAACACAATTTTTAAAGCTGTTCTTTTTAATAATAACATCAAATACAAAATAATTCTGTTTGCAACCATGCACATCTTGTTTTTACCAGTAGCAGAAAAGGTGCCTTATTTAGATTACAATTTTAAGTTTGTTAATGTTACTTTACATGTCTTGATAAAATTCAAATTGTGTAAGAAATTTATATTGTTGAAACATCAAGCATTTTAATGTGAAATTTCATAAATGAGATTATGTAATTAAAGTGTTAAATGAAATTCATATTCTGATGCTCTTTACTGACACTTTAATTTTTGATAGAGATTTAATAAATCTCTATTAAAAATTAAAGTGTGTGGGAAGAAAAGCTGCCCTCAGATGGGACTTGTTGCATTTAAATCCTATTCATAAAAAAGGTTACCTCTCCTACTACTGTAATTATCTAGATCTTTTAAACAGCATCTGTACAGTATTCTTGAGTGTGGTCATCCTTTTTAATAGTCACCTTTGGCTAATCATATAGTTGGAGTATACCAACATGGGTTTTGAAAAGAAAAATCTTCTTGTGAGCAGATTTTCAATCTATGCCAAATTTTTGAAAAATCTAGGAAGTTTGCTATTGAATTACACTACCTTTTTATTGATTTTAAGACAGGATATAATAGTTTTGACCATGACTCTCTACTTGTAGCTTTTGATGAGATGGGCATTCCAAAAAAGCTTTGAATGCTTATTAAGACAACTTTGACCCAAGCTGTTTCATGTGTAAAGCTTTCTGGTTGCCTCCACAGAGTTTTTGGAAGTCAGAAATTATGTGGGACGGGGGGATACTCTCTTGCTTGGTCTCCTTTTTAATTTGGTGTTAGAACGGGCTATTTGCAACTCTGGCATTAACACTAGGGGAACCTTTTACACCGAGACTGTACAACTCCTTACTTATGTCGATGATATAGTAATCATTGCTGGAACTAAAAATGCTCTGTCAGAGGCATGTCTAGCCCTTAAGATATCGGCTAAAAAGTTTCATCTAATTTTAATGAAGGCAAAACTAAATACATGCTAGTTACAAAAACTCCAGCAAGTTTTAAATATCTGCAGACTGAAAATTATAAGTTTGGAGTGGTTAAAAATTTTGCCTATTCATTCAAACGATATTGGTGCTGAAATTTAAAAAATGTATTATTACTACTAATCGCTGTCTTCATGTTCTAAGAGCTTTCTTAAAGTCAAAATCGATTGAAAGACATACAAAAATTATGCTATATAAAACAATCATCAAGCCCATACTTGCCTATAGATCTGAAACTTTGACCTTGACTGAATCACAGATTGAACAGCTGGCCATCTTTAAGCAAAGTTCTTAGATATATTGTTGGTGCTGTAAATAAGAATGAATTGTGAGGAAAATGACATAATTTTGAGTTATATAAGCTATTTAAGGAATCTGATGTGTGTGTGTCATTAAATCCATCAAGATTGGTCATTTGTGGTTTGCGGGCCACGTTCTCCATATGGACCCTTCATCCTTGATGTTCAGAATTTTCAACTGCAAACCTATTGAAGAAGCCCAGTGGCTGAGTGGTTAGTGCATCATGCTTCCACACCACAGATCCAAGGTTCAAACCCTGGGCTGGGCAGGGTTGACTCTGCTTTTCATCCCTTTGGTGGGTCGATAAATGAATACCAAGCTTGCTTGGAACTCAACACTCGGGGTTTCGCGTTAGACTGACCACCTAACCAGAACATCTGCTCATGCACCTCAAGGTCACGTATGCTGAGTTGGGCACAGTAGGTAGGCCTTTGCCCTCATGGGCAGTTGTGCCACTGAGTTAAGTTCAAATCTGTTGGAACTCTAGAACTAGGGGTAGGCCCAGGACAATTTTAAAGTTTTAAAAGTGACTAATTGGAGAACTGTTGCTTAGTAGAGATGGGAATGAAAGAGGATTCTTGAGAATGTCTTGGAGCACCCAGAGCTGTTGTGTCAATAAAAGAAGTTACTACATTTTTCACATATGTCTTTCAAGTCAACATTTCAAGCTTTTTTTAGTTCCGATGACAGATACAAAAGACAAAAGTGAACAAAGAAAGAAAACAATAAAAGGACAGAAAAAGTCTAAGAACCTATTTGGTCTCTAGTTTCTCAGTAGTGTTCTCGCAAACTCTTGGAGCATAGCATAGGGCGGTATACGAGATGAGTGCAGTCATTGGTTCCCAAAGATTACAGAGCATGAAGCATGAGTCAATAAATACTTATGAGATGTAAATGCCTTGCAAGGCAAAATTCTGCTATAGCTTTCATTCTAGGTCAGACAGAAATATTTTGAATGTTATTCCACCAGGATTTCTGAGAGTTCCTATTTGATAATACTTTTTTCCTCTTAAAAATTAATCTAATAGCTGACTTTGCATTGTGAAAAAGTACTTCATCATTAGTGGTTTGAATAATCCCTGCACCTTTTTTAGCCATTAAGTCGGCTTTTTCGCTTCCCTCTACTCCACAGTAGGGTGGGATTCACTAATGGTAAGTAGTTTTATTTTTATTGGATTGCAACCGCAAGAGGGATTGGCAATTCCAAACAGCTACCAAATATGGGGTTCTAGTAGAATTAATTGTCTGCAATGGCGGACCTTGAGTCTGATAAAATGACTACTCTTGAAAGGGGGTTCAAGTGGCATAGAAGTGGAACAAAGGCAATTTGTACATCTCAAGCTTTCACATTACATTTTTAGTACATGATAAACATAATGTAGATATAATAATTAAATACTTATAAAGTGATTAAATATTCTTTTATCAGAGAACATAACCTTTTGTATTCCTTTGATTGATTTGTATTTTAATACTTATTTTTGAAGTATCAATTGTTCATTTGTGATATATGATCAAAAAGTTCCTTTACATTATATCAAGCATGGGTTATACAGCTAAAATATTTTACTGTCCCTCACATAATCTGATTTAATTTTTTATACCTATAATTTGTGCTCAGTCTTGCAGATGATTAATTTAATTTTGTACATTAATTGGACTAGATTTTTTCAGGTAATTTATAGATTTTAATTTTCTTTGGTGTTCTTGATATGTTTTTCTTCTACAAATATGGCTTGGAAAAAATAACTTTTTTAATAAATAAGTAAAATGTGTAAAATATCTTTCATTTATATTCAATGTATGTATATGTGTATATACTATGTATTATATTATATATAATGTATATGTGTGTCAAAAAAGATTTTCAAACTTACATGATTTTATAATAAATATTTAAAAAGCTAACAACACAATATCTTATATCACATCTGCATGCTATCATCATCTGCATCTTACTTTACTTGTTATGGGTATCTGCATGAAACGAATTATATATACTGAGTCAGAATCCAAACAATTCAGTCCCTAGTTGTGAAAGTATGGTATTTTAGAAATCCTAAAACATGCACTTTTAATTTAAAATATATGATCAAGATAAGAGAATAGACAAGTGGTTGTTACATATTTTGTGGTACAGAAAAAATATATTAATATAAACCCTGTAGAAAAGACATTCATTTTATCTGCAAACAAATTATGCTCTATTCCAAAATGGAGTACCAACTTCATTATAGAATGATTGTGATTCTAAATGGTGCCCATCACCAATAGCCTTCATGTTTCTGGAGTTGAAAAGTAATTCTTTAATTTAAAATTAATTTCATAGCATTTTTCCAGTTAAAAATTCCTTTTTTTTCCTGTAAAATTGCTGCTTTATATTTTTCTCATGTTCTTTGGTCATTTTTAGCTTTCATTAAAATGTAGAAAAGTTAATAAAAGTACTTGATTAAGGTATTTCACATTAAAGGAAAAAACTGAAATTATTTTTCTCCTCTTTTTGTTACTTTTTAGGAAGTGAAGGAGGAGGGGTTGTTAGCACATGTTTTTTAAAAAAAAAGCTTTCTAAAATTTTGTTTTAGTACAAACATGTTAATTTCTTTGTATTAAATTTAGTATTATTTTGCATCTTAATCTTAAATGTGGTTTTTTTTGGTTTTTTTTGCAGGAATGTTCACAAATTTGATATTTACCAAGATCTTACTTCATAGAATAATTGCTTGATATAAATTTTAAGAATTGCAAAAACATCCAGGTGTTGTATTTCTCATTACATTGAAGCTTTAATACTGCTGACTGTAAGTAATATTTCTTCTAATTAAGCAGTACTAAGCTGTTGCTTGGTATTATGCATCTTTGTGTTAAACTGTTATTGTTTAAAAATAATTTTAATATTTTAATTTGTGAGAAAGTGTGTAAATTATATTAATCTCATTAATACTCAAACCTAATCGGACATAGTTATCCGAATTTTTTATTTATATGTATACAGTGGGACCCCGAATTAATGAATTTTTCTCTTTCCCCGATTAAAATGAAAGCAAAAATCTCTATTTAATGAATAATAATCCCCTGATTAATGAATTATTTCTACAGCTGAAAAATTTTATTATTAATTTGTATTAGGAAAAATTGGATTTTTTTAAAATTGCCCTTTCTGTATAGAACGGAGAAAAGGTTTGTCTTGTAAGTAACAAATTTCAATAGGAAAGGGTGCAGATAATTCATGAGTACAACCTATCATGTGAATTTTGAATAAAACAGGAAATTCCCTTCTGATCCCCTCCCACTGCACAATGCAAGGGATATTTTTTTCTAATTATACTACATTTGAGGATGGACTGCTTATTTGTGTAACTGAAATTCAGGAAATTGTTGATTTGCCAGAGCTAATGAATATCGATTCTGATGCAGAAATTGAAAATGAAACTTATCAAAACTGTTGTTTTCTAATGCTCTACATTATTTGGAAACTGTGAAAACATATCTCATGTAAATGACACAATATTTTCTTCTCTGCGTAAAGTCAACAAAAGAACTCTTTTGAATCCAGAATCAAAAAAATTGTCAAACATCTTTTAGTCAGTATTTTAAAATTTCCAATTAACTGGTGCATAATAATTCACTAATAGTATTTTTACTCATGAATAAAAAGCATGTGATTGCTAACTATGGATATCTTTTGTGTAGTTGCTTATTATAGAATTCCCAAAGGGTAAGTGCAAAAAATGTGCACTTTGTTTGATCATGATGTAACAAATATCCCCCATTTAATGAACAAAATGTTGAGTCTCAATGAATTCATTAAATTGCGGTCCAACTGTATATATATTTCTAGCAGAAGCACTTGATAAATACATCATTCGCTGAAGTTATCAGAATATTTTAAATAGCCTTTATAACAAGTATCACCTAAGTTGAATGAAACTCTTGCATGTTACAGGACTTGACTGATAAACTGCACTCATGAAATTATGCTGTGTGACATTTCCTATTATTGAGTTTGATTATATGAAGAATGTATTTCAGTTTGCTTTACGGAATTAAAAGGGAAATAAATTATATATATACTCCGGTCAATCCAAATTTAAACTAAGTTCTTAGTAAAATTATTTTAGAACTGTTTGCATTATTTTTAGTTTGAAGTAACTAGATCTAAATACATTTTTAAAAGCATATATTTATTGAAATGGGAGATAACGAGTCATTGAAGACTTATCTCAATTAAATGAAAGTTTTTTAGAGAAATTTTAAATTATATAGGGCATGTATTTTTATATTTTAATGCCCCAAAATAATGTATAAGTAATTTTTTTTTAAAAAAAATAAGTTTTTTGTATTAGTATTTTTATATGTGTATATAATCAAATTGAAATCAAACAGTTGGCAATTTAATGTGGATATAATCAAACCTCGTTAACAGGCAGTTTTACCATGGCTCTCTTACACACACAATTTGCTTGTACCGTAATTTCGCGCGTATAGTCCACGGACTATCTGTGTTTAAAATGCGAATTTTTGAAGCTGCAGACTATCCACCAGTGCGGATAATATGCTGGTTGTTCACGGTTAAAATCGTTGAAATTTAAAAAACAAGTTTCATGTCCCACGTACGTGCTTGCTGGGAGAACTGGATGTCGGAAGATTTACATACTTGTACAAAAGGAGGAAATATGAGACGCACTTCATACACTGAAGTTGCCGAATGTGTCAATAAATCCTGTTAAAGTGTCCACCATCCGATCGGGATTTATAAAAGCCGGGATTGTTAGTGAAAGCGAGGAAATCACTGACAGTGAAGATAGTGATGCTGAAAATGAACTTTCGGACACTCTTCCCGAAAATATATTAGAACTGTTTAATTTTGATACCGATGAATCGGACTTTGAAGGTTTTCGTTAATATAGTAGATTGTGTGATTAATAAATATATGATTAATTAGTGTAAGCACTGTTTTTTATTTGTATTTAGCGTTTTATTTCTGAAGGTATATTAGTAAGAAAGTACTTTTTTTCTATTTATACTTAGTTCTTTGTTTCTAAAATACATTAATATTGCCATATTAAAATAACGTAATTTCGGACGTATAGTCCGCGGACTATCTGACGATTTTTGAAATTTTTTTTATATAAAATCGTGTCTGCGGACTATACGTGCGAAATTACGGTAATATCACTCCTACATTTTGTGATGTCATATTTCTAGCTTTTCATTTAATGAAACTCAAGCTAATCTTTTGTTTGGGTGACACCACTACTTACTGCTTCTTTTTATTTATGAAACAATAAATTCAATTTTTTTAAGCATTTGTAAAGTATTTTATTTTTTTAACATATGTTATTTTTTCCATTGTGCATTATATTTATATATTTAACCATAAATTTTTTCATTAAAGTAAACTTTTTAACAAGTATTCCTTTATTTTTCTTTTTTGGCAAACTAAAATAACCAAATATTCATTTCAGTATTTGAATTTATTTAACACTCAGTTTATATTAATATTGTAATTCACATAACCTGCAGTTTAATAACCATGGCTCTCTGACAGCCACATGTTAAGAGAGTCAGACTATGTATAAAATCATTTAAATGTTGATAATAATGTTGATTTTTGTGACTTTCTTCACTGTTAAAAGAATTGTTATTTCAGTCTTACCAGCTTCCTTCATTAGAAAAGGGCACTTAAAATAAAAATTGAGGGAGAGACAAATAAGTTTATATATAATTATCAATGTATTTTTTTTTTTTTTTCTGTTTCAGAGAATGATTCCTGAAAAAGTTTGGTTTTCTCAAGTCCTATGGTGTTTATTAGTCATTTGTAAAATAGCATGTGGATTTTATGTACCTGGTGTTGCTCCTGTGGAATATAAAAAAGGAGACAGTATAGAAGTGAAGGCTGTGAAGATGACTAGCACATTAACACAACTTCCTTATGAATATTATTCGCTTCCTTTTTGTCGTCCAAAAAAGGGAGCTATTATATATAAATCAGAAAATTTGGGTAAATTTTTTTATTCTCTTTACTTCTGGTAATTAATATTTTTCACTTCATTGGATCAAAAGATATCTTATTCTGTTTTATTTGATGTGTAGGAGAGGTACTTAGAGGTGACCGAATTGTTAATACACCATATGAAGTACAAATGGCAGAAGATCAGCTTTGTCGAGTTTTGTGCAATCATCCTAAAATTCCTTTAAATTGGTCTGAAGCAGAGTCAAAACTTGTAGCTAACAGAATTCAACATCAGTATTACGTACATTTGTAAGCTCTAATTGGTTTGTTTTTATGTGTTTATTCATTTATTTGCTAAATTTATCAGATTACTTGTTTATCTTTTTAAAATCTTTATTTTATTTTGAACATACCAAGAATATATTAATATGCTCGGAATCTTTTGGACTATACATAATTGTCAAAAAAATTAATTTAATTTTTTTACAATTTCAATTCAGTGTGGGTCATGGGTTTCATACTTTTGAAAATCTTTTAGGCATACATTAATATTAAAATTTGATATTTTAAAAAAATATTCAAATCCTGAAAAATGCAAATCATTTCCTTCCTGATGTATTAAAGAATAATGGATATTTTAAATTAGTTTGTCATTGCTGCACTTTTAAGATGTGTAAATTTCAGGAAGGGAGGAATTTATGTGTATCCTTGAAGTATTCTTTGTTTACTTCAAATTATATTTGGGTTAAATTCTAATTGTAATGAATTTTAATAATTTATTTGATTTATAAATTATTACATTTAATTGTGACTAATAATTATTTTCATTACAATTACAAGTATCCCCCTCATTTATTACAAAGTAGATAGATTTCTAAAAAGTTCCGTATTATATGAAACAATGTTACAAGACTGACAACCAGTATAAAATAAAAGGATGCATTCTGAGAACTTTTTAAAAGTATTTTTAATTCAACATTCTTTTTTGAAATGTAAACATGTGGCAAACAAAGAATTTGTTCTCATTTAATTCAAGCTCTTTTTATTTAAATTATTCATCACTGCTCACCACATTGAGGCTAGAGTGAACATTATCTTCACTCTCTAAATTCATTTCCTCATTAGTATTTTTTTTTCATCTGCTCTCTTAAAAACTCCTGTCATTTTAATCTGTTTACTGGCCTTTTAGTTCATTGTAAACCTCATTGTTTGGATAGCAATTTCCCAGCTCCTTTTTGAATTTTTGGCTTCTTTCAACTCAAAGATCTTCCATCAAGAAAAATCATTCAAAATTTTTCACTAAGTCCTTCATGTTACTTTTTTGGAGAAAAAAATTGGTAACTTCACGATTTGTATCCAAGAATCGATTTGATTAGCATTTTTGGAAGTCATTCCCATTAAATCTGTTTTGCTGATTTCATCTTATAAATTTTGGACTTTCTGAATAGTTATATCTACTAAATCGTTGCCTCTGATCAATTGACTAAGTTCTAATATTCTCCTAATCCCATTTTCTGAAGATTCAAATAAACATTCTGATGACATGTCTGTGTATCTTCCAACATGCGTTTAGAGTTGATTTTTTTAAAATTCCTTTTCCAAAAATGTGATTTTAATGCAAGTTTTATATGAAAACACATTCCAAGCATTCATTATATCCATAGATTTTGAACCAATTGATTTAAAAAATCTTTTGATCACTTTATGTACTACATTTTAAAAATATAAATAACATCTTTATTAAAAGTTTGAATCAATGAAATAATATTCAGTGGCAAAAACTCTAATACTGGGATGAGTTAAATTCTGTGGTTCATCTGGAACGTCATAAAAAAATAGCACCATTAAGCTTTTTTTTTTCTTTGCTTTAAGTATTTTTCTAGTATGAAGCTGTTACCTTGCTCTGCAAGGGTTTCTGCATTTCTGCAGTCTTCTTTCGCAGGAATGAAACTATGTTTATGGGAGGGATATTTGTATTTCAAAGCTTTTTTTAAGTTGTAATTTATCTTGTGCATAACAAAATTTTCAAAAGCTGTGTTGAACAAATTTCACAACTTAGTTTTTATTTAAAATGTATTTGATTAAAATAGTTTTTATTTATTTCTCTTATTTCCTTCTAGATTAATTGATAATCTGCCATGTGCTACAAGATATGATACCACTGATATTATACCACAGTATGAACATGGTTACAGATTAGGCTTTATTGAAAAAGGAATTGTAAGATCCAATTTTGTGTCTTTTCTTGAGTTTCTTTTTTCAGACTTGGGTAAAATTTCTAATGTTTTCAAATGAGCAGAATATTAGTTTTTAGAAGTTTCATAAGTTCTATAATGAAGAATATTTGTATGAAATAAAATAAATAGTTTTTATATTGCTAAAAATTTCTATTCTCAATATTTATTTCTAATAGATTATGCAATATTGCTAATGAAATTTTAAAACATGGCTCACTCAGATTTTTGAAAGGTTAAAACATTTTTTATGCATCCTTTCCTCCTAATAAAGATACTATTTATGCCAGTGTGGTTGAAAATGATACCTATGCCACACACAAATACCAACTTTGTAAAATATTAGATTATTTTTATTGAGTACAGAAAAAAAAATTATGTTTTGTCAACATGTCAATTCTAATAGGTTATTTTGAATGTTTTAAATCTATCATTTGTAGTTTGAAAGATAAATTAAAGCAAAAAAGAAAAATTTGATGTCAATGTTTTATGATTTCATAATTCTAATTGAAAAAATTTTTGAGTGGTAAAAGTAGCTTTTTTGCTGTTTCAATATTATTTATGGGTGAACTACATTAATTATTTTAACTGTAGAAAACAGTATTAAAGCTGCAAATGTTTCAAAAATGAGTGGGCTGCTTTTCTATATGTGATTTTTGATAAACTCTTGTTAGATGTGGGAATATAAATACAAAACATTCTATTGTAAATACAAGTGTATCTGTTAACTATAAAGAGTCTGATTAGAAATCAATATCAGCTGTTGTTGTCGTGTCCTACCCGAAGGGAAGGAATGAAAGTTGTCAGAGCCTATGAGACAGGTTGAACTTCTTAACGATAGATGGAGACACCACCTATCTTCACCTCCACAATTTAGGCATGAAACTGGAGGGGAGGGAAATATTCTCCAGTCCCCTGCACTCGTGGTTTCTGCTGCAACCGCCCACAAGACTTTCGGACCCACTGATTTAACAATCACATGGTGGTATTTGGTGGCATCAAACCCAGGCCCTCCAGTCTGGAGTCTGATGCTCTAACCACTATGCTACCCACGGCCCTAATATCAGCTGTTGACATTTTTATTTACTGTCAAGCTTTTTCTTTTTAAAATAAAATATTGCTTATATCAATTCTTCCTCAGTGTATTTAACCATAATAAAGGATTTTGTGTGAGCGGATGCACATTAACAGATTAACAATCTTTCCAAATAAATACTTCGAAAAGAAAACAAAAGGAAAAAATACCTTTTCTGTTTGTTTCAGTTCTTACAGAAATATGTTATTGTTTTTGACTATGTTTAATATATATCACAATCGAAACAAATCAAAAAAATTTTAATCACAATTCTTTCATGTGTATTAATAAGTCTGGCAGAAAATAATTGTTATAGTATCTGGTGAAAATTTTCTTGCATTATATCTCTACGATTGTATCTTGATATCAGTAAATGTATCTATATTTTTATTAGTTATTTCAACTTTTCTCTACAAAACTGTATACATTTTCTCCCCATTAGCCTTACATAAACAACCATTTAAAGTTTATACTCAAGTACCACACACAGCCTGGGTATGTATTTTATGCATTAAATTAAGTAAAACTTGCTGTTTTTGTCAAATGTATTTCTATATTTGGTTCTTTCTTTTTTTTTTTTTTTTACCTTGTAGGGAAAATTATAGAGTTGTTGGGTTTGAAGTTGAGACTCGAAGGTATGTATAGAACTGACTAGGTTTTTCCATAATAATACTTTTGATTTGTTTATATTTATGCATTTTATCGAGATTTTTTAGCAATAGAAAATACATATGTATGTTTGACCAATTGATATTTAAGCAGAATCGAAAAAAGAATTATAGTATGTGCTTGTGTACAGTTTTACATTGTTTTCAGTTATGTATGAGAAATATGATTTAACAGCATAACTGAAATCCCAATTAGCATAAAATTATTGAAGATCACACAGGATTTTGTTACTACTTTAATTCTTAGCACATCAAATAGTTCTCATCAATAGTTTTTATCTCGAAGATTTTTTTTCTATTATGTAGTCTAGAGTAAGAATATTATATTTTGACTACAAAAAGGAGCTATATATGTATATCAAATTATTGCATTAAGTAAATATTTCAAAATTTATTTTGTTTCTCAAGTAAAATTGTATTTGCCAAAACTAAATTGGACTTAGTATTACTTTACTTTGGCTGAAGATATATTGGTAAGGAACAGTTTAATTGTTGTAAAATTTACTATGTTAAATGTGTATGATAAACATTAGCAATTAATTGCTCTGTATCTTTGTTGGTGATAATAAGAATTTTCTTTTAATTGAAAGCAAAAGATGCAATATTTAGAATATATGAAATGGGATAGTCTATATACCAGAGGTGGAGAACCTTTATACTATTTGCAGCCACATGTGAATTAAGTAGCAACAAAGCAGAGGTTGATGTACCTATAAATGTGACTTTTATGAAATTATTATAGTTTTTGTATAGCTTTAACAATCTGGTGCATTATATAGAAATATTATTTAAAAAAAGATTCAATCCTTATTTATTTATTATTTGTCATAAAAAGTTACAGTATAAATTATATAATTTTAAGTATAAATTATATAACTTTAATAATTAATAATTATTTTTTTTATAAAATTGTTAAATTCATATATTCTGCTGTAATTTTTTGTATGTCACTGTTGGTATTTTTATTTATATAAGCATATTAATATATATATATATATTCAGATTTTTAATATTTAACTACATATTTAAGTACCACTTAAAATAAAAATGGAGTATTAAATTATAAATAACTGACATAGCAACAATTCCTGAAACAATTTGAAAATCCAATGGAAAATACATACATATATATTCATACACATGCCATTCTTTATTTAGTTCAATTGATTTGAAAATTGTTATAGTCAATATAATTAAATATTAATTAATACATGTGCTAGTTTTTTTTGAAAGCCGCAGATTCCCCACCTTTGGCTGTATACTATTGTTTATTACTGTGTTTGCTTTATCATAAAAGAAAGGACAGATATGCAAAAATCGTAGCATATTGGTATTCTAAAAATGCATGAGATAGTGATTGATGGGAGGTTTTTTCAAACAGCTAACTAATAGATAAAATAATAGCAAAATTATTTGTGGTGTTATTAAATTTCCTTGTAATTTAAAGTAATGGGCATTTGCAGTGATTTACTTTAGATTTTTTTTAAAATGCTATGAGAAATATATTTATTATTAGATTTAGCAGACTCGAAAAGGATGGATTTTTTGCTTAAATGTTGTTTTAAAATTATTGTATATATCGATGAAGGTGGTGTTATTTTTTTATATACATTGAAATTTTTGTCCTAAATTTTTAGTTAATTTTTTGCTATTTCAAACATTTAATTGATAAAAATTTCTGTAATAGTAGATGCATTTAACTATGTAATTTCTTGATTTACAAATTAATTTTTTTAAATAAAAATCATATTTCTTATTTATACTAATGTAATTATGGTATTGAGTTGTAATAATGTTTTGATTGCAGTATTGATCATTCAAGCCTTGAGTTTTCTGGTAATACTTGTTATTATCCAGAATCTCATAAAAAACAGGCTGTGAATATCCAAGGTTAGTAAATTACATAATTTTTTTATTGAAAGTATAAGCCATTAATTAGTTATCTTTGCATTAAGTAAAATTGAACTCTATAAAATGTTTGACGATTACAAATAGTAAATTGCTTCTTTGTTTTAATGATATCTTACATTATCTATTAATTATGTTAAGTTATTAATTTATTCGCTGAAATTTTTTCTAAAGCAAGAAATTTAAGGAAAGAAAAAGAATTATTAAAACTAATTATTTTTTATTTGCTCATTTTTATTTACTAATTACCTTATTGAAACTAATAAATTAGAAGAGAGAATATGCTTAAATTTGTCTGAGTTCTCATAAAGAATTTTGTAAATATTTCTGTATGAGACCCTACACTGAAATGAGTTAAACAAATAATATGAATAGGTTTTGTATTTCCCTTTACATTTTAAAAATTTAACCCAAAATATTTATTACTATTATAATTTTAAATATTTGGTTTCCATTTTAGCATTTTTGTTACTCTACTCTTGATATATTAAAATAATCAAACTAACTTATGCAGTGTGCCAGATAGAAATGAATGCTTTCTGTTTGATAAAACTTTTAATTGAATCGTAATTACTGCAACACCCATGAAGATTTGTCATGTATTGGGCTAATGCTCATGAAATTCTCAAGACTCTAAGACCTTGCATTGGTGTGGTGTGGAAGTTGGGAGATTGAGGTGACAATTTAAATGTGTTCTTGTCTCATGACAATAGTTTAATCTAACGATATGTGTTTCCAATTGCCCTCTTGTTACTTCAGCGTATGACATCAATAACACATTCGAATATTGCAGCAGTTGATAATTTTTTTGTGAGTCAATTATATTTTTATAAAATTTGTTTCTTTAATCTTTTCATTATGTTGTTGGTAAAAGTTTTATTTCAATATTCATTATTAGTGACAGGATTGAATATCTTTTAAAAATGGTTTGGAAGAATATTTCTCTTTCATTTTCTGATTTGTCATAGCTAAAATTTTTATTCTTGTTCTGCTTTTAGAATTTTTGTTTTATTCTGTAGTTTTAGTTCAGTTTGAGAATGTCAAATGGATAGAGGGCAAGGCCCCCCCCCCCCAATTGTTGTTTTGTGTTCATTTTTAGCTGATTTGTGAGAAAGAAGTAATCTTAGAATGTAATTAGAATCTTTATTACTTATTATTACACAGGTCCTACTAAACTCTATTTCACTTATGAAGTTACTTGGGATGAAAGTAATATTCGATGGGCATCAAGATGGGACATATATCTTGCCATGACAGATGTTCAGATACATTGGTTTTCTACTGTAAATTCAGTAGTAGTTGTTTTTTTCTTGTCAGGTATAGTCACATTTTTTGTTATATGATTTTAAAATATCTTTTGTTAACTGGTGTTTAGTTTTTTTTTTTAATTTGTTAAAATTGATGTAGGTTGTTGATGTACTATAAACATGGGAAGATTGTAAGCTTTTAGTAATCATTCAGCTTCTGTGAGATTATTTAAAAATATTATTCTTTATGAAAGTTTTTAGTGTGTAGAAATGTGTATAAACAAATTTATTTTTTGCATTATGTCATTGGATGATATCATATTTTTATATATTTCTTGTCAAAGGTGTAATGTATGCAACTGCAATGTAAGATTTAGTTGTATCATTATGTACAGGGTTTGTATAAAAAATAACAACAAAATTCGATTTATTGTAGATTTTAATACCAACAGTTAAAATTCTTCAAAATAGGACTCTTGGGGGCCAACTTTTGTCTGTCAATTAGTTTTTCACATTTGGAAAGCTCCCTGGAAGTTTTTTTCCGGAATATCCTTGAAGTTTCATCTTAAAACACTTGGATCTCTGCTAAGGCCTTGTGGCAGTATCTTTTGAGGGTTGTCTTTACTTGGGGAAACAATAGAAATCTGTGCTAATGCCAGATTGAAACTGTAGAGATCTGCTTTCCTCATCTTTCAAAAATTTCGGGACCTTCTTCAGACTAGTTTTATTTGCAATCCTTGGAAATGATGGTAAATTCAGTCATTTTATCAATTCTTAAATGGTCTGGGATCATTTGAACACTTAACCACTTGTCTGAATTCAACAAATGAACACTTTGCTTATTGTCCTCGTTTTGTCTCCCAGGATTCATCTTCCAGTCTTTTGACTGTCATTAAAGCCTTTGTGCCTTCACAAAAAATTAGCTTTTGATAGCCTTTCATTCCCGAATGCTTGCTGAATTTTGGTCACCATCTCCATAGCAAATTTTCCTAGTCCCACATACAGAATTTAATGTAGTGCTGTTCAATAGAACATTCTATTTTCTAGCTTCAGCCGAGTCTATAGACATTGGTCTATGAAAACTTTCATACAAACCACTCAGAAGCTCATATGCAACTGATGCCAGGTGCACTTTGGAGCTGACTTTCACCTCCTTTGAACCTGCCCGGAACCTGTGCGTCATGATGTACAGTTGCGTCAGAAAAAAATAGGTATCAATATTTTTATACAAACCCTGTATGTATGCATGTGTGTTTGTATGTATGTATTATATATTGGTGTCTTACAATCTGGATCTGCGATTATTGGTTAAGTAACATGGACAGGTACAGAATACTTTGTTAAATTTTTAAGTGGAATTTATTTTATTATTTATAATTACACTAAGAAGTGTATGAAAGATTTAGATTTTTTGTATGGTTTTTTATGTAATATAAAATATGGGGAATTAGTGCAAATTTGCATCTCAATGGATATCCTTGTAAAATTTAACATACTTATAGTATTTACTTCAATAAAGATAATTTGAAACATGTATTTCTAAATGTGAAATTTTTTTCATGGATCGTACAATGTATGATAAGTGGTCCACACTCGGAGGCTTACCTTTTGGTGGATATGGGTACCACTCTGAGGGATCCAGTGATATTTTCCTTTGTGATATTGCAGCAAATTCATGTTTCTTTATAAATTGTTTGCCAAATAATGAAATCTCAAATTGTTATTTGAAATCCAAATAAGTCAAACCTATCTAGTGAATTATTTTTAAAAGCCGCATTTGCTCCACAATCGAAATCATTTTTGTTGTACAAAACATTTATTAAAACTACTCTCGAACTTGACTTTTTGTGCACCTCTGGAGCAGAAATCTTTGAAGGATTTTCTGATCAGAGGGTAGGATCGAACATTAATAAATGTCCTGCCATGGACAGTTAATGTGCTCCACAAGTGCTTTTGTTGAACATCTACAGATCATACTCTGCAGCCAAATGAAAAATTAGAGAAGCAAATTCAGGAAATTAAGGCTGTTTTTGCCAAATGTACGAGACCGTGAAATTAACACAGAGCACATTTCCAAACAGAAAAAAATGCCTCAGTTTTTATAAAAATTTGTGACATTGTAACTCATGCATTTGTTTTTAATATAGTGTTTTTAAAATTTCAAAATATTTCCTGAATAATTAGCTTTTTCTTTTAAAATGTAAAGGGATAGCTCATTTAACATTACGGTATAGGACAGAGGTTCCCAAACTTTTTTGTCTTGGTGTAAAAAACATGCCCTTGCCATGTTTTTTGGTTTAAAGTAGACACCTACTTACCTAATATTGAATTTGTGCAAATTTTATAAACCTAAATGTCTTTGACAGCTGATATAAAACTACTTTAAAAGATTTAAGTTTCTAACTGTAGTGAAGTACAGTGTTTAAAACTTAAATACATCATAATTAATTAAATTAAAATTATATTATAACATAAAATAACAAATACTTTATATGGGAGGGATGAGACTGATGTTTGTATAACAAATGTTCAACATTTGGCATCAATCTTGTATGGTTTAACTCTAAATCTCATTGGTTAGTAGTGTCCAGTCCTTCGCCCCTCCCCTTTCTTTTTCATTTTGGATATTGGCAACTGTGCTAAAACTCCTGACTAGCAAAAGCACAATTAAAAACTTTCTCAAGATATTCCATAATTTAGGATAAATAATCGGTATGTCATTTTAAATCCAAAATTGTTGACATCCTTTTTTAAACTTTACTTGAATATCTTTGTCTGTGCCTATTCCGATCAGTTCCTCTTGAAATATAACATTTGTTTTGTGGGTTTTTTTTCTATGTGGATCATATGAATTTTTTGCCTTCTGTGGTATTACCATTGTCTTCAAAGCTCTCTGAAACCTTGTTTCAAAATCTGAATAAAGTGCATTTAAATGTTGAGCATATGTTAAAACGTCATTTACTTGGCAGATTGTTTGTGACCAAGTAAGAAACTGGGAAAATTCGCAACATCCAATATTAAACTCCTTTACTTTAACTGTGGCAAAAATGCTGAAATGATGGTCCTTGTTTTAATAAAACTCATACTGTCACCTTGTAACTGCAAATTAAACTCATTAAATTTAATTAATAAATCTGTTAAATAAGTAAAATCTCATTTCCACTAGATTAAATTTCCTTTTAAAATTAAAGTTACAATCTGGTTTAATGCAAGTTACTATCGTAGTCCCCCTTTTACACCTCATGGACCCCCAAATTATTTTTTCTGTGACATGGACCCCTTGCAGGTCATTATTGACCTCTGGATGTCAATATAGACCACTTAATGTATCACTGGCATAGGAGAAAAAATGGGAAACACATTTTATAAAAGAAAAAAAATGCGTCAAATAAGATAAAAATGAGTGATTCTCTACAGGATAGTGAAGCCAAAATATAATATTAATGTTTGAATACTTTTATATATGAAATAATATTTCGAATTTTGGTCCTTTTCTTTAACATAAGCCAAAAAAACAGCCTTAAAACTGAAAATATATCTTACTTAGTAAGATGAAAACTTATAGTTCCTCATATACCCCTAACTAATACTCTGGGTACTAAACCATATCAGCTCTATCCATTACTACCCAAAAAGATCAAAGCATTACATAAATAACATTCATATTTTTTAATGTTGTAAGCCATTGTACTTTCCAGCCTATCCGATGCCATCTTCCTCGGCATATGCATTTTTCCACCACTTCTTCATCAATTTGGTACATCATTTATCTCCCATATCTCATCCATAATGCCCAACAAAACTCAATTTTAGCTATCTATTCTTATATATCTTATACTGCTACTTCTCCGTGGTAGCCTAGTTGTCACTGTTACAGATTCGTGGCTGGAATCTCGTGAGCTTGAATCTTTGTGCCACTGAAGACCCACCATGTAGAGAGGCTGAAGCACATTAAATCTGTCGGTTTGGTGCCGAAGTTTGGAGAAGGGGTGCCAGCTTAGTTGTCTCGTCACTGGACTGTGGCTCAAAATTATCAAGGTTTGTCACCAATAGCATTTGTATTGCTTCGGAGTAGCAGGTGGATAAATACTCACTCCTCATGCTATTGTGCATTCCTCTGTTACATCATCTTTATCAACTCAAGCACATTTATGTTCTTCAACATCTTCCACATTTTATCACCCTATGTACTGAAACTCACTCAGCCTACTCTTCCTGCCATTGATATTGTACCTCTACACCCAATAGTTATCTCTGTTACATCTGCTTAGCTTCAGGTTTTGAAACACAATATAAAAAAAATGGGAATAAAAAGCACACTTTCAATTAAGCCTCCCATTTGATAATAAGGAAATAAACCAATATTGAGATAAAAATAGCACCCTACAAACCCTGGAGAAGTACATGCATACTTACCAGCAGAGGATGACATAATTAATTTCCTGTGATACAGATGATCATTAATAGAATGGCATGCTGACATTGACTTCTTGCTTATGTTGATAGTGACTAGGAATATAAAAATTGAAAATATTTTAAATTTCATCTAATAACTTTGAAAATTAAATGTTAAGTTTTATACAGTTTTTGTATGATTTAGTAGATTTTATCTTTACTTATTTTCATGAGAATAATTTTAATATTTGTACAACTAAACATTTTTTGTTCAAGTTTAATGCATTTTATTTTTCAATATTACCGACTTTTCAAATTATTTTCGTTTGTTTTTTAAAATCCGACTTACTTTTAAACAGTTTTTGGTGCAGTGTAGATTAATTTTATAAACAATTTTTTGGCGCAGTGTAGCTTAATTTTATTCTTGCATCCTAAAATATCTAACACTTACACACTTACAAAAGTAACTGCAGATGCCACTACTCACTTTTTGAATTAATCAGATCACATTCTCTTTCATAATAGAACATGAAATGAAAGAAACTACTTCCAAATTAATTGTTATTATTTTTAAATTCTTATTACACTTTTCATACTTGATATTATAAAAATTATTTTAATTAAGAATTCACATAGTCATTTAGTCGAAATTTTTCAACTTAATGCATATATTTTGCTTTATTAACTACTTCATTTTGGAGATATTTTTTGTTTCAATTAAAATTGTCTTTAGGAGTGCATATTAATAAGTATCTGCATTTTATTTTTAATTCCGTGAAGATAAATGTTGTATGAATTATTGCAACTTTTAAACATGTACAACTGTTATTTAGTGATAAATGATTGCACAGGTTTTTTTTTTTCTTATTATCTTAAGCAATTTGTTTTTATTCAATCATATTAATATGTTTATCTCAAACAGGATGCAAGTTTTATTGCAAGCAGGTGGAAATAGTTTACATCATTAAAGCATATAAATTTTAACTAATGTAGCTTTATTAGCATAAGAGCTAACACTTTAGTTTATTATGTATGTTTATTTTATCTTCTCATTTTCTTCAATGATACTTTCTGACATTTCTCATGAAGTGAGTTTTTTCTTAGGAATCTTGACAATGATCATAGTTAGAACTCTCAGAAGAGATATAGCGAGGTATAATAAAAATGAAGATATGGTGAGTAGTAAGTTTTTGTTTTCATTATAAATTTTGTAGTCTTAGTATTTAGTTGTAGGCTGTATTTTTGTAATAAAATTTATTATTGTAGGAACTGAAATTATTTAAAATGTATTTTTTATTTACAAATTGTAAAATCGAAAGTTTTTTCCTTAGTTATTACTCTGTTATTGTTGAGTTATATGCCTACATGTCATCACTTTTTTTAAAATTCAAACTAAGAGTTTGCTTTATTTTCATTTCTTCTCTGCTGTGTATATGTTTGTTATACTTTATAATTATTATTTAGAAATCATTATGCAGGCACTAGCAGTGAAATCTGAAGTTTTAAAAAAAAAATTATTTAAGTTGTTCTAAGTGACATAATACAAATTCTGACTTTTTCTAATATTTCATTGTCTCACTAAAGCACATTAACTCAAAATCTTAATTTTCCTATTAATGTGCCATCTTAACAATTTTTGTCAAAAGAAGATTGTTTAATTATTTTAATTTTAAAATAAAAATGTAAAGTTGTATTATGATTAATTTTTTTCTTGTTTTTAAAAAGGGCATATGCTAAATAAGCAATACATTTTGTAGAAATAAAAAGGATCTGCTTTGAATAACTCCTTATTAGGTTATAATAAACCAAATTAAATATAAGATCACAATAGCCCCAACAGTATGGCCAATGTTATTTTATTCAAGGCTTTTTGTTTTGGATTCCAGTTTCAACATAAGGCTTTTCTTGGGACACTGTATGATGATGCATATTAAATTGAACGGGGATAAAGTGTTCTTTCATGCTGTGTTATAGAAATAAAAAAAATTAGATGACATTTCTTTTTACATCCTTGCCACTTAACTAAAATTTAATGCTGTAAGATATTGCTTTTTACATTAAATTTTAATTCTAACATTTTATCCCCTTTATGTTCATATTTTCTAATCATTGTTTTAAATTTCAAGAAATACACTCACATATGCCTGAAGTTTTATTTAAATTACTATCATTTTCATTATTTCCATTTATCATATTTTTATCAGGGCTAAGTACTTACTCCCTGATCTTTAAAATGATTAAATGACTTTATTATACATATTAGTATAAAATAATGAATGTTTCATTTTCAAATATGTAAAATTTGTTGATATTGGTTGCTTTGCAATAAGTTATAGAGTAGAGCATGCAATAAATAAAAATATTTCTTTATTTAAAATTAGCATCTTGCTATATATTTTTAAACATATGTTAACATTTCACAAAAATAAAAAAATGACAAATGCATTCTCTTTTATGTGATTCCCATACATAACATTGTTTGTTATTTCCATTTCACGTTCTCTTCTTCTGCCAATAAAATATTACTTTGCTTCAATAGTTATTATATAGCACAAACTTATTTTAACTATTGTAACATTTTCATTTCGTTGAATTTGAAAATGTGTTTATTGCATTTTCTTTTTTACTTATGATCTTACTTTAAACATTTTGATAAAAAAAAAGTATATTTCAGAATTTTGTTAATGTTCTAGTGTTTATTATAAAATTTATATATATAATGAATAACTTATTTTTTCTTGTTTGATTTCTGATAACTGCTTTGTGCTGTCATAAAAATGGTTAATACTTAATTTTCTTGTTTCATATCACAGATGAAAATGCTAACATAATTTCAAAGGGAACTTAATGGGTTAAAATAGACATATATGCCAAATTGTAAATTTCGTGCCAAATTTGGGTTATAAGTTAGTGTATCAAACATAAAATGTAAAATTTTGTTCTAAAAAAGCAGTTTTTAATATTAAATGTGCAGTAAATTGTGGGGGGGGGGATGAATCTTCTGTATGTTGCAATTTTTTTTCATAACATAAGCACTTGTATTTTGGTCCTAAAACTTTACATCCAAAGTTACTTAGGTTTCATAGTTTGGAAAATATTCAAATATTTTATCCCAATATTGTACATTAAAAGCTAAACTACTACTTTAATTTTTATCTAATAATTGGGAAAACTATAACACTTCTGTTCTATTTTTGGATATTAATTTTTGAAAATTTACTTTTGTGGAAATTAGATAAGAAATGCAAAAAAAAAAATTGATTAACAAACTAAAACTGGAAAATCATTTGTAAATATAATTTTAAAGTTACTTTATCCTACAGGATTAGTTTTGCCATCTTAATTCTGATTAATCAGGCATGTTTTAATACTTCGAAGTAAAAATATACAACTGTCTTGGAAAAGTTAAGTTTTGTGTTAAAAAGCAATAAATGTGAAAGGTGTTTTGTTTGGAATTGAAACATGAATCTCTTTTTCCATTTTTGAATTGTTTTTACAGAATCTGCAATTTTCGTATTCATAAAAAAATTTAATATATTTTTATTATTTCGCCTATCTTTGTAATTAAACATGCTGTTACTTTACACTTAATATTTATTCTTTATTGATAACCAAAGATAAGAGTTATATTTGTATTTTGTCTCTTAATATTTCAATGCCATTTTAAAATAATTGATTCTAAAGTACAAGAGAAATTGCTAAATTTTGAGCCATTTCTTAAGGTAAATATGTTGAATAATTTTACAAGAAAATTCAAAAATATTCTATACCTAATCATTTTAGGAGCAATAGTTTTAAAAAAAATTAGATCTTAATTTGCTTAAATAATCAAATCATTGACATACTAAATTAATTCCTTAGACTATTAACTTGTCTGACTACAATATAAATTACAAAAAGTGTTTACCTCAGTGCATGCAGATATTTTTAGTAATATATTACAAAAGAGAAATTAATTTGAGATTTGTTGTTGTGTTGAATGTTTAATTTATTTTTTAGATTATTTTTTTTTCATTTTTTATACTTGAAATTTTATAATGAATACTTGATTTCTTAATACACAGGATGATACTATGGAAGAGACAGGTTGGAAACTTGTGCATGGGGATGTCTTTAGACCCCCTAGATATCCTAAACTTTTTGCTGCTGTCATTGGTAGTGGAATACAGATTTTCCTTATGACTTTTATTACAATATGTAAGTTGAAATATCTTGTTTCAGTAAATGTATCTTTTAATAATCAGTCAAAATTCAATTTTCTTGAAATGAAAAACAAATAAAAAAACAAACCCAAGAAAGTAATTAATTTTTCTAATAGAACTATGCCCTTGCATTCTGTTAACTTCTCAACCCTTGTAATAACTAACCAAATTAAATAATTATAAACCCACTATTATTTGCTGTCTATCTATAGACAGATTTAATAATATTATAGTAATTAACAGTTTACCTCTATCAAAAAACTATTTAACCTCTTAATTTCTCATTCAAGTTTTAAAAACAGGTTTTTGTAACTGCTCTTTAATCTGTTATGTTCTGTAATTTATTCTCAATTTATCCTAGATTCAAAAAGTATTTCATTCTATTTTCACTCAGATCGCATTTTTTTATTCAGTAAAACAAAGTAAGAGAAATTCTTTTAATTTTTCTCGTCATGAATTAGACATTGTTTTACTAATCGATAATGCCAGAAGGGATTTCAAATTCTTTGGGTGAAAGACTTTTACATATATGAAAATCAAAAAGATAGTACTTTCTATGGCCACATTCACAATTCCATTTGAAATTCACTGCATCAAAAATTAGGAAAGGGAATATATAATTTAATGATAGTGGCATTGACTTAGATTTGATATAAGAGTAGAATGGTCATCGGAGCACTTGATCTCTGATAACGTCTTAATCCCCTATCTTGAGGTTGAAGTTGACATTAATGATTAATTTGCCATGTTTAGTTGGGTGGTACAAAAGATTTAAAAATAGAAAAATTAAGTTTAAAGAAAACAATAGATTTTAATAAAAAAATTGCTGGAGCTATTTTTGTTTGCATTGGAGTGATGAGTGAAAAAATATACTATGTCGACCGAGGCTAGCATACGGCCAACTTGGGTATTGGGTCAACTTGTTCGGCGACCGGGAAAACCTAGTACCTTCATCGACTTCCGACTGTGGGAGAAACGCTAGAATTATGTCGTTAAATGCTGTTTAGATGCGCAGTGCACTCGTCCATTTGGGTAGCTGCATTTCGTTAGTGGGTGTGTCCTGGGAGTTGGTACTAAATTGGAGATAGAAAATAAATTTGGGTCGGAGAAGGCAAGAGTGCCTCTCCCTATTGGCCAAACAGGTTGCCTCTGATTAGAGTGATAAGTTGCTCGGAGAGTATGAGAATGAGATTTGATATAACCTTCAAAGTATCATTTATAAATGTCTTACAGCATGCTACTGTGATAGTATGACATTTCATCTTGGCTCAAACCACCTCCATTTTTCGGGTCAATGATGAGGCTCCTCATACTTCACTATTTGCATGATATTTCTTATTTCTATGTTTACCTGACATTCTACTCGTTATGTATTTAAAGCATTAACATGTGTTAGGAGTCATATGCTTGAATTTACCTCTATGCATTGATTATAATGCCTAATTGACTTCTGAGCAACTGCTGCTTATGTAGTCGTGCACATTCATCCCAGACTTCGATCATTTGCATACTGGATCACACTTTTTTGTGTAGTTGTTATTAATTTCCTTGTTGTGTATATATATTTTATTGTTTTTGAGGATGTGTATATTCAAAAGGTATAAAATTTTTATTTGTAAGGATTTTAATAAGCTAACTTGTGAAATCACTTCATAAAATATAGTTTTTTAAATTTAAACCACAGATGTATACTGAACTGAACTCAGTAGTGCAACATCCCATAAAGGCTAAGGCCTGCTGTGCCTATCTCAGTATAGGGGACCTTAGGTGCTAGGGTCATGAGCAGCTATTTCGGTCAAGTGGTCAATCTGTCTCAAAACCCCCAGTGTTCAGTTCCCAAGCAAGCTTGGTGCTCATTTATCAACCCATTGAATGTATGAAAAGCTCAGTCGACCTTGCCCAGCCTGGGCTTTGAACCCCAAACCTGTGGCGTGTAACCGCGATACACTACCACTCAGCCACTTGACTTAAAGGGATATATATAAAAAAAAATTTTCAGCAACAAATTTCTTAATATTTAAATATAGATCTAATATTTTCTACACAGCTATCAGATTAATCTTGATAAACTATAACTCTAGATTCCTCACTATTTATACTTTTTACTATTTTCCATCATTCAATCATATTTCTATGAAACATTACAAACCTTGTATATTTTTTAACTACTGAAATCTCAGACCAGAGTCGGTACCTATGACCAGGCAGCTTAGCATAACATGCTTCATTCATGGATAGAAAATGAAACAGGGCTTCAATATGGTGAGGGTGTATTTGTAATTTAACTTGAAAATACTTCTATGCTAATTTCTTCCTGCATTACTTAGGCATGTGGGACCAATTTCAATCTACTCTGCTCTTGAACAGAACCTGGAAGATGCCTATTTTAAAGAGGAATATTGTATATGGATTTTATAAAAGATATATAAAAAAATATTACATGCATTACAAAAAAAATTACAATTTTTCTAATGATTTCCATTATTATAATTTACTTTTTGTTAAAATTTAAACACATCATTTCCTTTTGAAGTATGTTAATGTTTGTGACAATTGTTTTAGTTTTTGCCATGCTTGGTATGCTCTCTCCAGCTTCCAGAGGTGCTCTTATGACAGCTGCTATTTTCTTATATGTGTTTATGGGGTGAGTTAGTTTTTAAATAGTTGTATGTGGACCACATATTACATTATATATACACTACTAGCCTTTAAAATTGCTACACCAGGAAGAAATACAGATAACAAAATGTTAATTGGACAAATATATTATACTGGAATAACAAGTGATTACATTTCCAGGAAATTTAGGTGCATAGATCCTGAGAAATCAGTACCCAAAACAACATCTATCAGTAATAACAGAACTTATATGCCTGGTCATTGAAACAAACAGATTGAATGGCATGTACAGGTACAAATACTTATGCAGCTTCAGCACGATGCCACAGCTCATCAACCGTAGTGATAGGCGTATGGTGATAAGCCAGTCTCTTGGCAACCGTAGACCATACGTTTTCAACTGGCAAGAGATCTGGTGGACATAAAGGCCAGGGTAACAGCCAAACATTTTCCATATTAAGGAAGGTCCATACAATACTGGCTACATGCAGAAATGTAGGGTTTTACATGCCTTGAATAAAGGGTAGAGCCACTGGTAGTAACATACCAAAAATATAAAGTGCACTGATCAAAAGTGCTGTCAATGCGAACAAAAGGTGACATGAGATGTTATCCAATAGCAGCCTATAACATCACGCCAGGTGATGGGAAAGTGTGACGATGATGAATGCATGCTGCTAATGTGTGTTCACTATGATGCCACCAAACACAGATGCGACCATCTTGATGATGTAAACAGAACCTGGATTCATCTGAAATAAATTATAATTTAAAAAAACTAAAGAACACGCTTTTATGCTGAATCGAACTAAAAAGTAAAAAAATAATTCTTAATATAAGAATAAAATGATGAACAAGAAAATTAATGTCATTGGGGTAAGGAATTGAGAGAAGTTAGAAACTATAACAATTGATATTTATAGAACACCCCATGCTTTTACCCCAATGACATTAATTTTCTTGTTCATCATTTTATTCTTATATTAAGAATTATTTTTTTACTTTTTAGTTCAATTCAGTATAAAAGCGTGTTCTTTAGTTTTTTTAAATTATAATTTATTTTTAATTTTTTTCATTGTTAAATTTAATATTTGGAGCCAGAATTACATGGCTGCTGGAATAAGTCTTGCTCTTCAATGGATTTTATTTAAGGGGTCTGAAGTGTATTTATTCGCTCTGTTTACGGGGCCTCGGGTGAGTCCCATATCTTTATATTAGATTCCTTCTCAAAAGAACAGGTCAAACAAATAAAAATGTGTGGTAAGAAAAATAGTTCGAATTTAAAAAATTTAATGTACCACATGTTTTTATAACAGACTAAAAAATATAAAATTCCTTTTCGTTTTTTTTTTCTTTTTTCACATTTTTATCCATTGTCATCCACTTCTGTGATATGGTCCAAATTTCAAGTCTTTAGCTCATCGGAAAGTCACACAGTTTAAAATCAATTACAAAATTCCACCGGGACAGACATTAAAGAAAGCGAGTTAATAAAAACATAGTAATATAAAGTGTCGATTGTGTCCTTTTAAACGTGTTCCTTTCATGTTAATTCGTATCATGACTTCTAAACGTACTGCTTTATAAAAATAAAAAATATTTAGCAGATAGAACGTAAATTATTTTTTTTCCACGTGCACGAGCCTTTTTTTTTTAAATTTTCATTTTCAGAAAAATGTTTATATTATAGTAAGAAATTTATAACACACACCCACTCTCCACTTTCTCACATACAGAACGCTTTTTTTTTTAAACCATAAGTGTGTTAATTAAAAACACTCGCTGTAGGGTTACACCTTTTTCTTTTAGTCACTAAATCTGGAATTAGTCGCCAAATCTGGAAGTGTTATATGGAATTAGTTGCCAAATCTGAAAATGGTACATCGAATTAGTCGCCAAATCTGAAAATTGTAAGTGCAATAAGTTGCTCAATCTGGAAGTTATATATTTAATTGTCGCCAAATCTGATTATCATGATTCTTGACGATCCTGATGAGGACAATGGAACAAAATTATGAAATTATTGTATTGTCATCGGGCCTTGACAATTGTGCAAAATTTGAAATTAATCTGACCTTTTTAAGTGGGTGAAATCGAGTTCCAAGATTCTGTTACATGCAAATGAAACTTATAAAAGCGTGTTAAAAATGACGTCTTGCCATTTGTGCGCCCAGGATCGTTGTTGATCAGACCATTGAAGATGCTCCTGTCTGTGATGCAGCATCAAGGATAGCCCCAACCATGGTCTCTGAGCTGCTGCAAATGCAGACAAACTATTTGTGCAGACACTTGTTGTCTCACTAATGACCCCAGTTCGTGGCTCATGATGTGGCTGCACGATTCATTAAGGCCATTCGGGTAACATGCCTATCTTCTCGGCTGCTATTAATAGGGAACTGTTGAGATCCAGCACTGTGTTCTGTATTACCATCCTGAACCTTTCAATTCTTTATAATTCATCTACAATTCGATCTTTATCATAGTCAGAAATGTGCTGGTATACATTTCTGCTTCTTACACAGAGCATCACAACAACTTTCAAATGCAATTTATCGATGAAAAACCTGCTGAGCAATTTCCTCATTTAAACACATTGTAGGTGTTGCTACCGACACCTGGTTTTCGAAGGTTCTGAAAAGCTAATGATTTGCATTTATTAGAATCTTCTTCACGTCATGTAAATTTCACATCTGTAGCATGTCGCCTTCTTGGTGTAGCAATTTTAATGGCGAGTAGTGTACACTCAGCAACCAAAAAAATTAGGAACATTCTGCTGTGCACCGTTAATATTATTAGAGACCTTCTCTCTGACTGATGGCAACTGATATTCTTTTGATTAGACCATAGACTCAGAATATTGACTCACACTAACAAAATAATAGCTCTTAATTTCCTAATATTAGAATGTGATGGTTCTGAAATCTATTAGCAGACATTTAACCTTACAAACATTACCCCACAAATATTCAGTTGGATTGAGATTGTATGACTAGAAAGGGCCATTGAAACAGTTGAAACTAGATTAGATTCCTCAAGCCAATCTGAAGTAATTTTAGCCCTGTATCATGGTGTATTATCCTGCTGGAGATAGCCATGATTATTAGGAAACATTTTGACTAGTTAACAATGATGTGAAGGTAGAAACTAGTGTTTCTAGTTGTTTTCAATGGAAATATAAATGATCAAGAGTATGTAACAAGCAAATGCTCCCTGGACTGTGATTCCTCTGATACTTGCTTGCACAATTCTCTTGTAACATACCATTGTTCTCACATTGACAAGATATGAACTTTGAAGAGTGAGGTACCCACTCAGTATGTCATCCTTATCACTTGACAGTGGTTCAAAATGACAAGATCCTTTGCCAAGTCCTCAAATTACTACTGTAATCAATCAATCCACTTTACTGTAATCAGGTAAGTTTTTGTCTAGCTATGCCATTCTTTGAAGACTGAGAACTGCCTTTGCTGGCACCTTTTATGTTGTGCTTAAATATACTTATATCCCTTGTTGTCACCTCATAAACAAACTGCAATATTATGTGATATTTTGGAATGGGGAAAACTTGTCAGCACACACATGCTACAGAGGCAAGTCGATGATTGAGTGACAGGTGTTCCTGATTTTTTGGCCTCTTAATGTGTACTATATAACATTTATTTTATAAGTTTCTTTATAATTTTGTGCAAATTTTTCCTTCCTTGTAATTTTTATATTTCTTTGATTTTTTTTTAATGAAAAGATTTTTACAGCTAAAAAATTTTTTAAACTTTTTTAGGAAGTATGCACAGTTTCTCTTCTTGGAACAACATTTACATATAACTGTAGTTATATATACCATATCTTTCAATTACCTTTAGTTTTAATAGCAAGTGGTCATTTGCCTTATAGTCTATAAAACTAGCTAGTAATGTTTCTTTCCCTGTTACATGTAGAAATTATCAATTATGTACTTGTAAAAAATTTAGTTAATTCATTGAACATATGTTTTTTCCCCCACAGTCCTTTATGAACTTCCTATTAATATGGAAATATTCTTTTTATCTTTCATTCGGTACAAGTTATAGAAATGAAAAAATACAATTTTAATATTTTTAAAAGCTCTATTACTTTGGTGCATTATTGGTTACTAAAAAAGCTACATTTTGATTAAATTAATAAAAGTATTAATGAAATTTGCATTTATTGAGTAAGTGTTATGAGATTAACTTAGATGTATTAGTGTATTTTGTACTTCAGGGTTTTAGAATCAATTAATGATTATTAAATTTGCAGCTGATCAAAAAATAGTTTATAAATAGCTATGTCAGTGTTAATAATGGTTCTCTACAGGTGTGTATCGGGTTATTTTTCTGCTAGACTGTATAAAACTTTAAGGGGAACTGAGTGGAAAAGAGCAGCACTTTATGTAAGTATTCATCTTTTTTATTAAAACTCTTCTGATTTTTAAACATGTATCCTATTTTCTTATAGGAACCACACTTGATATATCTAGCTTTTTATCTTATATTGTTTTATATATTTGAAAATTCTCTTTATTTTCAATTTTTGAAAATGTCATTTTCCTTTCTATTCATATAAGATTATAAAAATTAAGTGTACTATAATGGGTTATTTGCCTAAAACATTCTGTTGTTGAAGGAAATGTATATTAACTTGGAAAAATTTTATCTGGCTTTCTATCATAAGTTTTAAAATAAGGTTCAATATAACTTTGACTGACCTCAGGAATATCTGAAAAGGGATTTTTTTTTTAATCAAGCAAATATATTTTTCTGATCGCTTTTTTGTTATGCTAAGTATTTAAAAATTCATATGTTGTTAGTTACTCTTTTTTGAGAAATTATTCTTTTTTTCATATTTATAGACTGCATTACTTTATCCTGGTATTGTGTTTGGATGCGGTTTTATTTTAAACTTCTTCATTTGGGGAAAACATTCTTCAGGAGCTGTAAGTAACTATTTCCTTTTGATTAATATTTTTGAATATTTATATGTGTATACTCACTATTTAGAATTCTTTAATTAGATTATTTCAATTTTTGAAGATTATACTCCTAAAAGAACATTGAATAGGGAAACAAAATAGTTTCATAGGCAAAACAAAATTAATGAGAAAAGTGGGAAATATCTCACCATTCTAAAACAGTTAGTTGCATGGTAATTTGTGTGCTTGTTTGATTGAGAGAGAGATTAAATTTTTATCTTGTTTAAAATTTTAAATTTTCATAACTGTTAGATCAAACACGTTAATAATAACTAGCTTCCCAAAACTAGTAACTCTTTTAAAAGAGATTTCTGGAGAACCTGCCCTCTTGCTTTTGTCTTTGTTCTGTCCTCCATTCCCTGTTTTATGCTAAATGAAATATCAACCATCCAAATAATCATCATGGTTAAAGAATTCCAATTATTAGTATATATTTCCCTTTAATTTTATCTTAACTTTTTCATTTGTAATGGTCCTGACCACCAGGTCTCGTGCTTAAATAACAACTATCTTACCCATGTAACAGGATAATTGCAACCATATTTCTTGAAAGTTAACAGCTTGCATTTTTAAAAGTAAGATTTCATCAGAATCTATGTAATGATATTTTTCTATCAATCATAGTATCCGTCCACAGAAGTCATGCAGATTTCAAAACTTCCTGTTGCCCCTTCATATAATTATCTCCAAGATACTGGAAAAGCTCTTTTTGTCTTCACCATGTTATAACCAGCTGCAGCTCTTTTTTTGTTGTGCCATCCAACCCCTTTTTTGTGTCAAAATATCAATATGTGGAATAACTTGCTACAACTTATTCATTAAGAATAAATTTATTCATTAAAATACAATTTCATGTTTTATTTAGTTTGTATTGAGAATGAATGTTTTTTTGTCCTAATGAAATTGATTTAGCACTTTCATTTATATTTTGACATTAATTATTTCATATGTATATTATAATTACTGAACAATGCAAAGATGCAAAATAAAAGCAGATTACGATACCCACAAAAGGAACTAAAGTTGCTGTATCAGATGTAAATGCTATTTCAATAAACAAGTAGATAAAAATTGGACTACTTTTGGAGTAAGTGAATTTTGAATACATTGTGAGGAGACAAAATGGGTAAAACACAATAGTAAGAGAAGGAAAAATTTACTAAAGTTATTGATTAAAAAAAAAAGAATGCCTAAAAAGCAGAAGGCAATGGTAGTCTGCAATGTAACTTGAATGTGCAATGGTGCTTGAGAGACAATCTCTTTCAATTGGTTAAAGAAGTGTGTTCAAGAACAGGTAAATATTGTTTTAAACAGTTCGCTATATATTTAATAAAAATCCATTACGTATTTTTGTTCAGTCATGCAATATATCCTGAAACATCACATACAGAAAAAAAGTTAGAAGTATTGACCCAACACTTCATTATCAAACAGAGAAAACCTGAAGTAATGCCAAGACTGATTTCCAAAACCTTTTATTTGAAAAAGTAGATCGAACTACCCTGTGGCTCCATCTTTTGAAGCTGCAAGGAAAGATCTTTATTGTGGTGTTTCAAAGGCATTTATTCTTGTGTTAGTTTGAGCACAATAAAAATGAAGTTATCAATTTCTTAACTTAGAGCTAGGATTCCAAGAAAACCACATTTCATAAATTACAGTAGCTTCAAAAGATAATTTGTTAGTCTTCTCAGTAGTTTTTTTTCCCCCACCAAATCCAGTGGAAGAAAATTATTTTATCTGACAGTAAAATATCATTTGATGGAAGCCATGATCAATTATATATGCAACTTAAAATGTAGAGTTGGTTGCATTCAGATTCTATTGAGTGTAAAAAAGAATATTGGTAAACTGTGTCATTTCAAAAATGTGTTAAAAACATATTGCAGCTTCAAATTATATGTTTAATTTAATTTTATAACATATCTTCAGGGGAAAAGGATACTTAATTCTGTTTTGTGTCTACCTGATTCTTTGTGTAAGCATTTTTTTTTAATTAGTGCATGGTTGTGTTGCATGCAAAACCTATTAATAGATTTGTCTTCCTGACTCAGTGTGACAACAGTAACCAAGTGGTCACGATTATGAACTCATTGCTGAAATTGTTGAATCATGGGTTCAAATCTTGGTGCCTCTTAACATTTGCCATGTAGAAGGACTAATGAAAATTAAGTCTATCTAGGTTCAAAGAACTCATGATGTCATGGTGTGTAAGTTTGGGATCAGGGTGCCAGCTCGGGTGTCATCCTCATCGCTTGATCAAGACTCAAACCTAATGTAGCTTCAAAGTGCAAAATCAATAAATACTCCCTTCCCCCTTTTGTTTCTGTTGAAATTATTTATCTTCTGTTTGAATTCACAAAATAACTACTTTTTATAGGTTCCATTTACTACAATGCTAGCACTTCTTTGTTTGTGGTTTGGCATTTCTTTGCCTTTAGTATTTATTGGATATTATTTTGGAATAAGGAAACATCCATATGAACATCCTGTGCGCACAAATCAAATTCCTCGTCAAGTTCCTGATCAAGTGTGGTATATGAATCTTACACTTAGGTGAATATATATAAATTTTTACTGTTCATCACAAGTGTAATTAACGAAGATTAAAATGTGTATGATCTTGATTATATATATATTATCTATAATGTTATATTTCCAGTATGAACTGAATTTCAGAAAATGACTAAAAATTTAATGGCAAACAAAAAATTTATTTAATGAAAGAAATAACTGTGTGCACAACAAGTGAACATTTATGAAAAAATCAGAAACTAAAAAATTGTTCATTGCAGGCAAAAAAGTGTAATTACTGACGCCATTAAAATCTATATTATGTGTATCATAGAGCGACAAATGAAAATTATACCTATAACATGCATATTATGCTCAAGAAATGCTCTTTAAAATGTGTTTAATTTTTAAGCATAAATGCATAAATGATAGTTATTAAACCAAACCTCTCTGATGTTTTCTTTTTAATAAATAAAGAGAAATTGATATCTCCTGCTTAAAGGATTTTTTTTTTTTTTTTTTTTTTTTTTTTTTTTTTTTTTTTTTTTTGCTAATGGAAAATTTAATAAGAATATCAATCTAGTGATGTAAAATTAATTTCACTTTTTATTTTAAAAAAATTTTTATACTTTGATTACTAGATTGTGAACTCCTTTAGATTCAAAAATCACATATAACAACTTTCTGAAATCAAGAACTTATATGTATATATATGTGTGTGTTTATTATTTCAGCACACTTATGGCTGGAATTCTACCTTTTGGTGCTATGTTTATTGAACTCTTCTTTATTTTTACGGTAAATTTTTTAATGAAATTTTTTTTTTTTTTTCCCATTTTAAATGTTGAGCATTTATTGCAAACATACAGCAATCTCTTTTTCTTTTTTTTTTTAGGCAATATGGGAGAATGAATTTTACTACTTATTTGGTTTCCTATTTCTAGTCTTCATTATCCTTGTGATCTCTTGTTCACAAATATCAATTGTTATGGTCTACTTTCAACTTTGTGGTGAGGTTAGTATTGAACTTTCATTTTTATTCCTGTTAGATGACAATCAAGTCTTTTAATTTCTGAAAAAATGTAATGATTTAATTTTGTTTATATCATGGATAGCGTTATTTATTTTTTTGTTAGATTTCAAGCATTGTATATGTCATCAATCCATGACAAATTTCTTAAGTTTTAAATTAATTTTCTGTTTTGAATACAGATATCTTGGTAATTATAATAATGGAAAGTTTTTTGTGACAATCTGAAATTGAGAATAAAATAACAGACATTTTTGAACTAAAGGTAGGGGAAAAGGCCTTTTATATGTAGAGTTCAAAAGTGTTTTAAAGCATCCATTATTCATTCTTACGAAAGTCATCATTGTTAAATATCACAAGGATATTTTCTTACTGATGACTGGATAAATTTTTAAACCGATTGAGATAAATGTATTAGAGAGCAAAAGTATTGCACAGTTCATTTTGCGAATAATTGAGTTATTTATCTTAAGTAAAGTGAAATTCAACATTTGGTATGTTTTATATGGTTCTGAAAAAGTTACATTTGGTAAATGTGTTGTAGATGTTTTTATAAATAATTATTAACTTGAACAAAATACTACACATGCTTTTGTTGTATTAACACAAAATTATGTTTTCCTCAGAATCTACCGAGTATTTATAATTAAACCTAACCTGTTAAAAGCATTCTGTAACTAAGCTAAGTAAAAATATAACCACTAAATTTACCATAAAATCTGGTGTATAATGCACATTTTTAACATGAGAAATAAGATCAAAATCAAGTGTAAAATTTTTTCTAAAACTAGGGATAATACCGTGAACAAATGACTTCAAAACATAAACAGCAATGCACATGTATATTTGATGTTTTCATCAAAAAGGGGTGCGCATTATACAGCAAAAATACCTAACCACTTCGGTTTGAAAGTATAGGTGTATATTATATGCCAGATTTTATGGTAGTTTATAAAACATTCACAAGATGCACTCAAGGAATTTTTTTAAAAGATAAGTTTAAAATATCCACTAGGTGAGTGGCATGCATGGTAGCAGTGCAAGTTTAGCAGAGGAAACAACCCACAGGGAAGTGGCTTCAATGATCATGGACGCAAACTTGTGGCATTGTCAGGTCATGGATACGAATCCTGTTGCTATTAAAAAACCCACCTTGTAGAAGTGCCTGAGGCACATTAAATTTGTAAAGACTGTTCTCTAATTGGTGTGAGGTGCCAGGTTAGATGTCATCTTCATCACTTCACTAAAGTTCCAAACTATGAGGCCAGTAGCTCTCGCATTGTTTTAAGAGTATGAGGTTAATAAAAATCAAATCAAAAAGCCAGAGGAATCCAAATTTAGAACAAGATTTGTAAATAGTAAAATGAAAAACCTAGAAAACATTTGATGCCTATAAGTTCTATGGGGGGGGGGAAGAATTTGTGCAATTTTTTTGTTTACATAGCCACTTAAAAAATGTGATTTATTGTGAAGGTTTTGCGATATGTTGGTGGACTTATACATAACTCAATTACGCTGAGTTACCTATAAACTTATTTCCTTATCTTTATTTAATGTGGTTCGATGATATGGTAATCAAAATTTAATCAAGAAGTGTTCAAATTATCTATGCATTTCTTTTTCAATTCCTACTATTTAGTTTACTCTCCCTATATTTACTTATCTTTTTTTCAAATTTTTGATCATTAATAAAATACTTTTTATTCATCCACTGAAGTTCAAATACATTTTTTAAACTTGTAATGGATGAAACTTGAGTCAATATTATTCCTCTAGATGGCAGCACCATCAGATAAAACAGCTTTTGTTAAATTTGTGATGAATATTTAACTTAACCTGAAGAATCATTTGCTAGTTAGACATCAGCATTCCTTTTACACTGATTTTAAGATAAATTCTTACCTCTAAAATTCAACTTTTATTAAAAAATTGTAATTACAAATTTAATGTGTTAAAAAGTTTTTAATGTTAATTTAAAAGGTGTTTTGCCACTTAATATTGTGATTCTGTCTTATGTATATACATATTTATATTAATTGTAGTTATTTAATAAAAAGTAACTTAAAATAAAATTTATCTATGTTGACCTAAGTGGGAATTAGACTTAAAACTTTTTTTTATATTACTTGTTCAATTCAGTTCATTCTGCTGTTAAATTTGCCATTTCCCCATGCAGAGCTCCACTTAAGTGATATTTTAAAACTTTTCTTATGAAGTTCTTTAAGTACATCTCTTGTATATTTCATTTATCAAACTTGATGTCAATCCACTTACCCATTTTATATGCAGGGGGGGGGGCAATTTATTGGGGCCCTTTTTAAACCTTCTGTATGTATCCCTGTGTATATTAAACTTCAAAGAGATTTATAATAAAACTATTTAAAATGAAAGTGTAAGAAAAAGAAGCATTGAAAAATTAAACATATTTTTTTATTTAATACCTTTAATTACATTTAGTAATTTAAGCTACTTTTTCCCCCTGAATCTTCTACAAAGTATTTCATTTGAAATTCACTTTGCATATTTTAGTAATTGCGTTTTAGTTTTTATCAGAAAGTTATCATACCCATTGCTTAAAAGTTTGTATTTTCAGGACTACCATTGGTGGTGGCGATCAGTTATTGTTTCTGGAGGATCTGCTGTTTATGTTTTTGCATATTCAGTTTTCTATTTTCTTACAAAGGTGATATTTTCTTTCATTTGTGTTCTTTATTTCTTATGATCTGAATGACAATAACTGAAATGATATTTTGTTGGAAATAAAACGATTCTATTCATGTTTTACTGTCAAAACAAAGTCATCCGAAGCAGTTTTAATAAATCTGTATTCGGGTACATAAAAATGGTAACTTTGAAACCATGAATTTTTTTTATTTAAAATAATTAAATTCATTGGTCAAAATTTTCAGTGATTAATGAATTTGAAATCATATGAGATATTTATAGGTTACATGGGGGAAAGGAAGAACTTGTATTTGTAAACTTTGTTCTTAAAAAAATCTTATAGAATGTAAATTAAGATGAAATAATTTATTAGTATAAATATTAAAACTCTTATTTTCAGAAGTTCATACGATTTTAAAGGAAGTATAAATCGAACACAGTTTGACTTTTTATGTGATTTTAGGTATTACATACTTGTCAACTTCTGCACTTAGCAAAAAAAATTTACACTTTTTAGGTTTGTGGTTTCATGTATAAGTCGTTTGTTTTCTAGCATTTTCTCAAAACTGTCTGTCCCCTATGTCTCTTATTTATTATTTTACATTCACAACAACCAGAAAATCGTAGAAGTCTTTGTTATCAAATCTTTAAAAAAAATACTTGCCCTTCCACCTGAATGTTGCATTATGTTAGCCATTGGCTCCTAACTGATTCCTAATCACTGGTTTTTTTTTATAAAACAAAACGTTTTTATTTTCTTTCTCTGTAGCAACTTCCTAGAATTCAAATCATTTTATGCTTTGCATTTGTTAGTATTCTTAACGATTCATATAGCTGTTCTGTTTACCATGTTTTCTAACAGATGAAAATATGTTTTAAAACATAGAAATAAGAAAGAAATTAAATTATACTAGCACCTCCCCAAAATGGAAAAAATATGCATTTTGTGACTGGCCGTACTGACAAATCATTTCTCATGTTGGCTGATATAATATTGCCCATTGTCTGAAAAATCCACACCATCTCACAAATAGCAGATCAAGCAGCAGTTGCTGAAAATTGGGTTTTTTCAAGGACAATGTTCAGTCAAATATAATAAAGGGCTGAAGTAGTTTTTATATCTTTTTTTTTTTTTTTTTTTTTTTTGTATATCATGATATATTTTCAGCCTGATATTGCCAAGCAGTAGAGATGGGAAAGGACTAAAATATCCACTAATATTAGTGAATTAAAGTTTCTAGTAGAGAACAGCATGAAACAAGGTCTTTTCAGCAGCTTCCTTATGGCAGTAATGATTCAAACTGTATCCTATTATGGTCATTTTGATCCTGCAAAATGTCAAATTCAAAATGGCTTATTTCCAATTTCAAAGTTATCTAGGAATTTCCCCCTGGAGAAAATATTAGTGAACTGATAATGGATGGGGGTTCCTTTTGAACATTTAGTTTCCTTTTTATCAGATAATGCTACAGTAATGCAAGGGGTAAAATGGAGTTATTACCTATTTAAAGAAATAACTTAATTATGGGGTGCTTGTGTCATTTAATGCATTTAGGCATCAGGAAAGGATACTGCTTGAGCTTTTTTTTTTCAAGTGAGCTGCATTTTGGCAGCTAAACCATTTACAGACACAGCAAGCCCCCAAGAGTGGAAGTCATTTTACTGGTGGCACCACTACCAAATTGTGACATTTGAATTTTATTCATTTCCAACTCTCTCCAGATGCAGAGAGTACTAGAGCCAAATTGATACTTGAGATCATTTACATGCTTTATAATGATATAGCATTCGCGCCTACAATTATCGCATCCAAAAAATCTATTGACTCAAGCCAGGATCTAACCTTTAGAGTCGGGCATGCATCCTCACAGCCACCGATCCTATTCTTCTTTAGCTTTAAAAATTGATTAAATGCACGTATATGTATTATACTATCGACAAATCTTTCAAAACAAGCCTAAAATTTTTCACCATTTATGTACTAGATGATTATCACAGTTGGTCGTAATCTTGACATTAACTTCTTATAACTTAGTTATTAACCTCTATATGTATAGCAGTTTTTTGTTAGTGAAATAACTCATCTTTTAGATTATACTATTTTTTTTATAAAAGCACCTTTATTGTAGTCTGCCTTAGTGTCTTAGTTTTTATAAATCAAATTGTGGCATGCAAAAGTACAGTTTTTATCTGAGCAATTTTCTAATCAATATATCTGTTGTGAAATTATAATTGCATTATCTTGAAAAAAAATATTTATATATATCGTGTTGTCTCACAAATCTTAAAATGTTTATGCATTGTTTTACGAATTTGTTTGAAATGTCCGTGTATAATTTTACACTTTATCAGTTTCAAAAATTGTCATATATGGAATTATATTTACAGAGAATATATTATGCATTTTTAATTTAGTTACATTACTTATGTGCATAATCAAGATTTTGAATATCTTTTTTTATATATATATTTACAGATAGTCTTAATTGAAATCATTTTTTTTTTTCAGCTGGAAATCACAGAATTTATTCCAACTCTCCTGTATTTTGCATACACAAGTTTAATGGTCCTTACATTTTGGATTTTAACTGGCACAATTGGATTTTATGCAGCATATTTCTTTATTCGAAAAATATATGCAGCTGTCAAGATAGATTGATGGTTGCATTTTTGCAACAAGTTGGGTTTTTTCCCCTTCTAAAGACTCATCAAAAGAAATTTTGTAACAGGAACAAAACTTGTCTGCTGATTGAGTTTCTTTTTGACATTCATTTTGTACATATTTGTTCCCATCCAGTAATATCCCTAAACAAATTAGAAACTGTATGTGTACATATATATAATTTCAATTTTTTCATGACATGTTTGATTCTTTTATTATTATTATTAATTATTCTATCAAGTGAAATGTGCCTTTTAAAAATGAATTTGATGCTATTTATGTCCTCTCTCTTCCCCCCCCCCTTCCCAGAGGCGGTAAGGTAGTTGGAGGCCCCGGGCGGTAAAAGATTTGAAGCCTATGGGCTCACAAGTCAAAAACCTAAAATAGTGAAAAGAGCTGCTTTTTTTAAATTCTCAAAATAAGATATATTGATAATAATAAAACTCGGCAGAGCTAAAGAAAATGATATTAACTATATATATAAAAAAATAAAACCTTACTGAAGAGCTTACAGTTTTTCTATACAACTTGATTTTTCTTTGGCGAATTCATCAATTATTTTTGCCATATCTATTTTGTGTAAAACATTTTGTTCTGTATATAATATGGCCATGTTGTTCAATTTGTCTTTTTTTCCCAGAGTACTTCTTAAATTATTTTTAACATGTCTTAAAACTGAAAAAGATCTTTCACCTGATGCATTCGATAACGGTATAGTTAAAAATATTTTCAAAAGTATTATCACATTAGGATTTCTTTTTCAACTCGATAAATTTCTAGAGAGAGTTGGGGGGGTTCATTTTATCTTAATTTTCTTTTCTTGCTCCAATTCATATCGTCAAAATTAAAAGATTCAATATTGTTTTTGTAAGTTTCCTTCAATATTTGTGTAGCATTCTTATTAATTTCAGATTATAATCTCTCGTCAAAAACTATAACAGTTTGATAAATCTCAGCTCTTCAGGGATATTTCTGCTCTTATCCTATCACATATGACATAAAATGAATTCACTATGAATTTTTCCCTTCTTTCAAAAATTCATAACTGACTTCTTTACTTTCACCAAAAATATTTTTTTCCATTTACTGCCTTCGAGCTTGTCTAGCTTCCTTTTAAAACGAGAGCCCTGATAAATCAGTTGCTCCTTGTCCATTTTTCCAAATTCATTTCTGAAATTTTGAATATAATTTTCTACGGATTTTAGCAGACTAGATCCTTTTAATAAAACTCACATTTGCGATGATTTTCTTAGTAGTATTTATTCTCTGGAGTATGGTATTCCAAATCATGGTCATTAGGGAAGTTTCATATTTGTCCAAGTGTGTTTCAAAAGGGAAATTACCTCCTGTATTGTGGTCTTTTTTTTCTCATTCGAATCACGGATTTCAGCCAGGACCGCTTTTGTTAATCTTTATCTTGCTATTAAGACCTAAATTCAACTGATTTGAAATAGTTTGCTTTGAATTAGAAATATCTTTTACCATGTAATTTCATTAGTAAAATACACAGAAGGAAATAAAAATCCCTTCTCAAAGAAGGATTTATGCTTTGACGACGAAATTTGGTAGGTGTGTTTATAAATCTGAAAGATAACTTTGATTCAAATTTCTCTTTAGGCAAATAAGTGTGGTGCTAGTTGCGCAACTTGGAGGATGTGAATCCAAGTGTACTTTAAATATGCACTATAAAGTTTGTGAGTTATTTATTGTTAAGATTTGAGGTAGTGAGTTGATATTAGTCCAAAATGAATTTAAGATGACGAATAAACCATTACCAACAGCTCGCTGAGTTTGAACATGATGTTGTATAATAGAGCTTAAAAGGTGGATTTTCTTTCCACAATATTACAAAAAGACTTGGAAGGAGTGTATCCACCATGCATGATTTTTTGCAGCAGTGGTGCAGGGAAGATACTACCTCAAGAAAACTATGGCTCAATCTCGCACGGGTCACTACTGACAGAGAAGAACAAGGTATTCACCACATGGCTGGGAAACGTATTGCATCTACAGCAGAAATTATACAGTTTCTTTTGGCACCAGAGTGACACAGTTAACTGTAACAAAATCATTTAAGAAATAGCTCTCAGCCAGACGCCTTGTAGTGTTCATACAATTAGCTCTAAATCATTGACGTCTAATTTCAGTGATGTTAAGCTAGAGATCATTGGAGAGTGGAGTGCTGATGTGTTATGTTCTCCGATCAAAGCGGTTTCTGTCTTGGTGCCAGTAATGCAGTAGTATAACAGAGAATATTATTAAGGGTCCTCTGAAAAGTCAGGTTTGGAGCCCTAAGCCATACTTGATGTAAAGCAGGCTAAGGGGCCCCAGAATCCTAACCCAGCCCCGTGATACGCGGTTTGACGAGTGTATGTTACGCCACTTCAGTGATGGCTGTATATTGATTAGAAGAAGGTCATGTCAGTGCCTGCAAACTATCTTTCTGTCACCCAGATACACTGGGCCTGCACCTACAGTTATGGTCTGGCATGTGCAATTTTCTTTGATTGATGGAGCACTCTCAAGGTTATTTTACACATCCTGACTGCAAACTGGTACGTCAGTCTGGCAATTCAAACTGTTGCACTGCGATTTATAAACATCATTCAAGGGGTGTTTTCCAACAGGATAACGTGCTCTCTCATCCCTGTTGTAATTCAACAGGCTCTATAGGGTGTCGATGTGTTATGTCGGACTGCTAGATCACCAGATCTTTCTCCAATCGAGCATGAAAGGGACATCATTGGACGACAATGTCAACTTCATCCACAACCACAATTAAAGAACCTTATATTGACCGACAAAGAGCAACAGGCATACAATTCCATCCCACAAACTGATATCAGTGACCAGTACGACACAAGATATGCACGTTTGCATGCTTGCATTTAAAATTGAGGTGGTTACACCAGTTTTTGATGTATCATCATTTCTTATTTGAAGTAGCCTTACTCGTGCTTACATTAACATGTGATCTTGAAACTTTAATCAATTTAATATGTTACCTATACATCTGTATAGGTAGTTGATTGCTGAAATTTCATTAGTAGGCAATATTTTTTTCTTGGTGTGGGATTTTTTTTCCATCAGTGTAAAATGCACCCGAGAATAATTAAGCACGGCTGTGGAACTGAAAATGAACTTGTTTGATTTAAATAGTATTCATTTGTTCAAAATAAAATTTGGGCCAAAAACATGCATGTGAAAAATTTCTACAGATTGTAACAATACAGATATACGAGAAAAAGATAACTAGGGCTGCTACATGACTCAAATACAAATAAATCATGGGAGTTGCAATATCGGTTCAAGATCTTTTTCTTACACGTTGAATTTGTAAATGGAATCCATCAAGCTCGAGTCCCTGGCGGCTGCCAGGTCCAACACCCACTTAATCCGCCTCTGCTTCCCCCCCCCCCTTCCATTATGAAAACATTTGTACCAATTAATATCTTAAATGAAATTCAAGAACTAAACGTAGTGTCTATTTTTTATTTTTATAACACATTTGTCATATACCAAATCAATGAGTTCCTTCCAATATGCTGTGGTTCCTTTAAAAATGTTTAAAAGTATAATGCAGGAAGTATGCAACTATTGTGGAAAAATGTTTTAACCCCTTAACTGTCGTGGGGGTATATATACGACTTGCTAAATCAGTGCATTAATTATCCTTAACATATTGGCATGCCTTTCCGAAGTACGACCCTTTGCATTGCACTGCTATCAGTTAAATAATTCTGCAGTCTTTGATGTGCAATAAAATAAACCTTGACTGTGTTTCCAAAGGATTTATTTCTCAGAAGGATTTGCACACTTGTGGCATTTTTTTTCTCGTCACACCACATAACTATGTGCTCCTGTGTATGGAATGGTAGCACAAAGGAGCAAGTTGCACAACTTTTCCTCGGCAGATAAGGGGTTAAGCAAATTATTGCATACTTGAATGAGATTATCAAAAATGCAGAGAAGGCAATAAAGAAGTTGAGAAAATCAAAACATAACATAAATGAATATCTTATTTTAAAGGTATGATTTTTATAGTTAAAAAACTGATAAAATACCAACTTCAGAGAAAATACATCATCAAGAAATGTTAGCTCTGAAGCCTTTCTGGTATTTTAAAAATTATGGAGGAAGAGAAGTAAATAAAAAAAATGTGGAATAAATAGATTTTGAAAGCAAAGATTTCACCAATTGTTTGCTGTTTCATTTCAACTCTCAAAAATTAAGTTTGCATAGCCACATTTAAAAAAAAAATTTATAAAAAAATTCCATGAATCGGTACAAATTAACTTTGCCTTAACAATAAAAATAAAAGTAGGGATTTAGAAAATATATATTTTCCCTTGCCTTGCATTTATTTTTGGCTCAATACTATTGGAAACAACATCAAAATTAGATGTTTAACATTAATTGTGCAATTTAATTAAAATATAAATAGTTTCACAATTTTTTTTCTTAAATACCGGTGAGGTATTTCTATTACAATGAAATTTAATTACCTTGATTCCCCCTCCCCATATCATTGTTATGTGTTTTATCAGGGCTGGCTCTAGCAATTTTGCTGCCCCGGACAGAAATAAAAAATGCCACCCCCTCCCCAAAATACAAAAAAAACCTATTATTAAAAAAGATTAAAATTGTTCATAAATGCACACCTATAAAACTTGAATATTCCTTGCGAAGAAAAAGGGAGCTAACAGTACACACACATACATATATATATTAAAAACTAAAACATAAAAAATTACCACTGTTTTTTTTCTGACTTTTAATTCTGAAAACTTTCTGATCAATTTGTTCAGCTATTTCATGTTCGATAGCCAATGTAGCAAAGCCATTTAATCTATCTTTAGAATTTGTGAACTGTAAGAAATTTTTTATTAATTTCAATTTTGAGAAACTAATATCTACACTTGCCAAACTTATTAGCAAAGAAAATAAAATAAAAACAATAGCAAGATTTGGAGCAAATTCTAAAACAGAAATAAATTTTAAGACTTCAATTGGGATATTCCCCCCCCCCCCCCTGTTAAAGCTGAAACTGACATTATCTCATCTGCTCAATCAAGCGCGTTTATATCCAATGATTCTCCGTCGGTCAGCATCATTTCTAAATTTTTACAGTTTTTAATTAAAATTTTAAGGGTCTCTTAAATTATATATATTGTACAAAAATTGAAAAGAATTACTGTCAATACTCATTAAATTAAATCTGCATTCCAAGGCATTAACTGTTTCGTCCAATGTAAATATAAAACTCTATCTTGAATTTTAATTTAGGATAATCCGTCGGATCCTCTTGTGCTTCATAATTAAAATTCACATTTTTCCGTCGAACTCTGTGACGTGACTGAGTCACCTCAAAGTTAGCAGAGATATCAATCTCGACGGCCTGTTCTTTTGCATCACAGTGCATTTTGTCAAAAGTCACATCCTTAAAAAAATCTTTACAATTTCTTGAGAGTTCCATAGTAGATGGTAGATCGTAATATTTTGTTTGCAATAGCTTGCTTATTGGATTTTTATGCAATTAAAGATTTTATACCAAATAATGATGGCCATAGAACTTGAATTGTTAAGTAGAATTTAATAATCCAGAGGCCTCATCTCTCATAGAGTTTTCAATTTCAGCATTATTATAAAAACAAAGCATCATAAAAATCTCCCAATTGATAACTTAGGGTTTAATAGCCTCTATTCAGCTCTCTCAGCTATTTACACTTAGTGGCTTTAAAGGTTTATGCCCTTTATACATTTTAATAATATAACCCAACGAAAAATTAATGGGGAAAAAAAATTTTTGAACTATATTTAAAAAAAGTACAGGCTTCTAAGGATGCTTTTGCCATGTCATTAACGACCAAATTTAAAGAGTGGCTACTACATGGCACATAGATTGTTCGCGGATTTGACGTTCTTATTTTAAATTAAGCCCCTGATTTCTCGCCTCTCGTATTCACTCCGTTATTGTAGGCCTGCCCCCGCATATCTAGCAAATTTAGCCATTTTGTTTTTTAAGTTTTTCAAGTATTAAATTTGAAAGTTCTCTTCCAGTTAATCTTTCAACTGGAAGGAAACCAAAAAAACTCACATTAGTTTTAACGATAACTTCGTTAGAATTAGATTTCTCAAATTGAGAAATGTCATTTATGGTAAGGTATACATGTATTGAGAATCTCTATACCTTACCATAAATGTCATTTGTTCGATCTTGCTGGCATCAGAGGTGCAATCTAAAATTATCAAATAATATTTAGCTTGTTTAATTTTATGAACAATGTATAATTTAATATTCTGATAAAAAAGAGAAATTATCTCGTTCTGAATATTTTTCCCTAGATTGTGTACTTTAACTTCTTCAAAATTTTCTATAACAAAAAAAAAAGGTATTTTTAAAATTTGGTCCAAATGCCGCCCCGGACATGGGTCTGGTTTGTCCGGCCCTAGAGTCGCCCCTGGTTTTATGAAGACTGAGACAATTTGAAAATCACTTAGATAAAGCTGCAAGAGTAAGTATGTAACGTATAAAAAATTTAAATCTTGAAAATTTTACAATCGTTTTTGAAATCAATTAAAGAGTAATATTTTTTTTTTAATTTTATTTCTGAGGGTTTTCTTTACATGATGTATCTAAAACTTTTAGAAGAATAAATCCTTTTAAAACAAACTTAAAATTATTCTTGATTCACAATTAAAATTTAAATTACTTATCCAAACTTGGGGGGAAAACAGAAAACTAAATTTTAAAAATTCAATCAAAACGGGACAACTATTATTCCAACCTGTGTTTAAGAATTTTATTGTAGAATCTAACATTACTTTATTGAAAATACAAATGCATGTTATTGCTAAAAATGTATGATTATTTTTATAAGGACACTTAAATAGCTTTGCTTCATATAAAAAGTTTTTTTTTTCTTTTCAAAACTCTTTTATAAATGTTTTTTCAATTTCTTAGCTGTATTTAAAATTTTGAGTATTTTTAATAGTCCTACTCTGTGAAGAAAAGTTTATTATTTACCTTCAGGAAAATTGCAATAGTTTCTAGGAAAAATTGAATAATTTTGCATTTTTTTTAAGAAACTTGTCCAATGAAAATTGCATCATAACAAATTGTTTTCATTTAATGGCTTTCAAAGTCTTGATATTAATAAGAATTTATCACATTCTAACATTTTAAACAGTAGTCTGTAAAGAAAGATTATTACAGAAATTAATTTATCAAATAATGCCTTATTTCATTTGATTAAAAATGAGTATCACAATGTTAATTTTGATTGTTACAAATACCAAATAAGACCCTGTTCTCTCAAAGTTCTATTTTAGCTGGAAAAAACTAAAGGACCTCAGTAAGTGATAAAATTTGCAAAAAGGAACACTAGAATCTGAAGGAACAAAAACATAGCACTCTCTTTTAAAAATAATTAGCTAGGTAGATTGATTCTTAAAACACATTCATAAACTTATTGACCCAGGCTTCTGAAATGTTTTCGCAGTAGGGTAAAACAAATTTGTGTGTGTGTGGAAAATTGACACAAAGGTAACGAATGTGTTTAAGCATTAAATAGCCACCCATCCGGTATAGTGTTTAATGACGCTGACTGCTGTGCCGTTGGGCCTGGGTTCGAATCCCGGAAAAGGCATTGGATGTTTGTAAATGTATAATGCCTTTGGGGCACGGGGATACTCTAAATAGCCTTCGAGCCGCCAGTCCTTTTGTGAGGTTTGTAGGAGGCCCGAGGGTGTTCTTCAAGGGACGTCTTAAGGCATGGGCTCAGTGCCTCGTTTCGCGTTCTCGACTATGTTTTAATGAGATCATGATCCGGATTATTTCCGTACATATCCTCCGAAAAACAGGGAATTTCAAACTGCACGTCAACAAACAAAAGTGGTCAGACTGTATTATCATGTGATGTCCATTATCCATTAGGGTTTCTTTCCCGGGTTCCCTGGAAATCATAAGATTTCTGTACTTTTTCTATTCCCGAAATCACACGGGGCTTGAATTATCTATGAGGTACCTATTTTTGACTTGACCTTACATTTCAATCTCTGACATGGTTAACTGAACTTACTGTGGCAATTTGCGATCGTTCACCCCGAGCATCTGGACGAAGGAATGTTCATTACCCCAACTGTGGGATAAGAGTGTAATATGAGAACTTTGGGGGCGAGAATTTTTCTAGCTACCATAGGAAGGAGTATCTGTCCAGATTAAATCCTGTCTATGTGTGTATCGAGCTTCGTTAACAAGAAATATTGGGTTTTTAAAGCAATCGCCTTTTGTTTCCAACCAGCACTATGCGATCGAAGTTCCAAGATCTAGATTTATGTGGGTATAATGTAAGTAGTTAAAACTATTTTTTTTTAAATCTTTTTTTTTTAAATTGGATTCTTGTCTTTTTATTATGAGTTATTTAATTGAATCAACAATTTGAAGAAGGGAATGAACCCACAAACTGTTTGGGGGAGAATATTTTTTATAAGGCAATCACGCAATTTTTCTTAGTTATTATTTTTCTAAACTTCACTTTCGTGTGAGATTTTATATTAATATTTATGTGACAATATACAGCAATTCCATAAACACGAAATCGGTTATAGAAATAAAATATCTTAAATACAATAATTAATATTTTTAATACATAATCGGTACTTCAGCAGCAAATCAGTTTTCAAGTATATATTAATATTTATCTCTTAGTAGCAACATTAGAGAAATGATTGATTCAGCTTTGACTGGTTAATTTTCAAACGCATGCGAGTCAGTAAAGAACAATAATTTAGTAATTATTTTTCAAATGTGAATTTTTTCCTCGAGATTTTTAATTTACAAAATCTTTAACTATAACATTTTTCCCATGCCTGAGTGATAAAAGTATAAATTGCTTATGCTTTCTGAAATCCTATTTCGAAAATGAATAATCAATTTATATTTTTTTTTTTTGTACTTTTTAGCTCATTATATAAATAAGAATTAATTTTGTAACTTGTATGCATCCTTATTTTACATAATTATTATTGATTTTATTTTAAAATAACTTGTTTTTAAATCTTGATGTATTCCCAGGAAGGACAATTACATTCCCGGGAATGGAAAAACCCGGGAAATCAGAAACCCTATTATCCATGTCTAAGCCTAGACCTAATACCTTAAGGAATCATTCAACTAACTTCTTTAGTCGAAATGCGGCCATCAGTCGAGCCGGTTTGTGCCAAAGTTTTTGAGATTGTGAGTCGTGCACATTTCTTTGTTTCATTTGACAAACTAATTACTGCCCACTTTGAAAGATCTCAGGTGGGGCGTACTTTTGCATAGGGGCCCAGGGCCTCAAAGTGTCTTAAGATGTCCCTGTGTTCTTCAAAATTGGAGTGGAATCGAGCCAAATCGCACTGTTACCTATATGATGCCCAAAGCTATGTGCTGACGACAGGCGTAAATGTAGCTCTTTGCCGCAATGAACTTCGCTGGCCTTGATCTGATGTTACTGTCGATCAGGTGGTATAAGTAGCAACAAACATTACAGAAATGTGTACAAATATTTAAAAAAATTTATCAGTTATATGATGACATCGCATTTGAGTCATTGACAAAATGACGTTTAAAATTTTTTTAAATATTTAAATTTAACCTTTCGAGAGGTAATGTGTGTATATATGTTTTGTGTTTTTTAGCCTCGGGTGGTATAGCAGCATATGTATGTCAGTCTCTAATGTTTTGCAGTGAGGTAGGGTCATCTATTGGCAGCAAATAGTAATAATTTTTGCTTTTACCTCACCTGAAAGCTAGTAAATTTACGATAATCCAAGATGTCTGTGAACTCCTAACTTAAAGGTGTGTATCATATTGCAATATCCCATTGAATTTTAGCCCTTGCCTTAACATTGCTTCTTCTAAATACATGTAGTTTTTTTTTTTTTATTTGATTGCGTGTACCGTATTCTATTCATGTCGTTGTACGTTTTTCAGCCAGATCCATGGCCAATCTGAAATCATCCCTGAATAGGATGTTGCACCATTCTGGTAGTCCAATTGGCATATTCACACCATCACTTTAATGTTGGCCCTCTTGCTTAGACGGTTAGTGGGACACAAACACATGATATTCGAGTTTTACAATCTCTATGTGAAAACTGTTCCACAACATTGGCAGATAATGTTTTACTGAGTGACGCTTCAATTAATAATGTACGGTTGTTAAAATTATTTGTCGATTCTGATTGACTGCTATATCAATGGACTGATCATCAACGGGAGAGTGGTTATCTGTGGAACACCAGGCACAGGTCTCCCGAGAATTTCTTTATATTGTTTTCATAATCGAAAAACTACCGAATGAACAATGCCAATGAAGTGTAGACGTGTTTTTACTTTCTTGCCTTACAAGGGAAGGGCACGACTAAGGAAATTCATTTTGGGACGAGACTTGGTATAATAGTAGTACTTCATTAGGGGTTTCAACCCTCAATGTATTAGCGCCGAATGGCCAGTCAGTTCGGAGAAAATAGCTTTCGAAATTCACGCTTCACTTATATACAACTAGCCGTTACCCGCCCGCTTCGCTGGGTAATTCATGATGTTTTATAAATATATACTGTTTATATATATATAAATTATTGATATCTAAGTCCTAGCATTAAGAAGTCGATTGTATTGAAAGAATTACTTATACCTGTAACTGTCACCTCTTGATAAAAAATTTTTAAAAAAAAGGGCAGAACTCGTCTACACTGCTGGCCACCGTAAATGCAACACCCTGAAGGAAGCATGCAAATAACATGAAATTTAAAACATGCATTAGCGGAGGTGAGAAATGCAAATGATTAGAATTTCAGCGCAGACACACATCACGCACGCCTGTGGCACCACCTCAAAGCGCTATTTAAGGCTTGGAGATTTCGACGATTTCAAGTTCGGCAATTGTGTTTTTCTTGTGGTTTTTTCGAAAAACGATCAGTTATGTCTCGTAGAAAACAGCGATCAGCTTTTGATCATTTCCTAGTTCGACAGAGGAAGGATAGAGTGGCCTACCGAGATTGTGGATTATCTTTCAGGGAAATCGGTAGTCGTGTTGGACGAAACCTAACAACTGTAATGCGGATATGTGACCGTTGGATGCAGGAGGGTACGACGGACCGACGTGGTCGATCGCATCCACCTCAGTGCAACACTTCACTTGAGGACAGGCAAATTGTGCGCATGGCAGTGCGGGATCGCTCAGTCACATCACGAACCATAGCACAGCACATTGAATCTGTAACGCGTCATTCAGTGTTTGCGCGTACCATTCGACGCCGTTAACAGCAGAGTGGTCTGTTCGCAAGACGTTCATTGCTTGGTCTACCCTTGACTCAGAACCACAGACGTCTCCGCCGCCAATGGTGTGATGAAAGAAGGATGTGGGCGGCAGAATGGAATGAAGTTGTCTTTACTGACGAGTCACGCATTTGTCTGCAACACCACGATGGTCGGATTCGAGTCTGGAGACACCGTGAAGAGAGGATGCTGAAAGCTGCGTTATGCACCGCCACACTGGTCCTGCACCGGGTATTGTGGTATTGGATATCACTCTCGCACTCCTCTAGTATGCATTGACGGTACTTTAAACACTACATCTCCAAGGTGTTGGAGCCAGTTGTCCTTCCTTACCTTCAGGGCTTGGCCACAGCCATATTTCAACAGGATAATGCGCGACCACACGTGGCACGCATTGTTCAAAGGTTCTTCGTCAATCACCAGATTGAATTGATTCCCTGGCCGGCTCTCTCTCCGAATCTTTCGCCTATAGAAAATATGTGGTCCATGGTTGCTCAACGATTGACCCAGATTACACCCCCAGCTGCCACACCAGATCAACTTTGGCAACGTGTGGAAGCTGCTTGGTCTGCTGTACCCCAAGAACACATCCAAAGTGTCTTTGAATCAATGCTGAGGCTTGTGGCAGCGGTGATCTCCAACAATGGCGACTATTCTGGAAGGAACCGCACTTCACAGAAATCTATAAATTTAATCATTTGATACTTGGTCAACATGTTATCTGCAAAATAAATTTTGTTGTGCTATCTCTCGTCTTTCTTGGTCTCGCATTTACGGTGCCAGCAGTGTAATTTGTATTTTCTAAAAATCTCTAAAATATAAGTATAGAATGATGTTTGCACTTTCGTAACCATATAACCAAGTGTGAATTCCTGGAAACCAATTTTCGTGGATCTCTACTCCGTGAAATAAACATGCAAGCCAAATCTAAATCTAACAGGGGGAAAAAAACAAATTTTTACTATCAATACCCCCTTAATCCCGTTGAGAGTCGTTTTCCAAAATAACCGTTCTTAGCGGATTTCAGTTCAACAAAAGGAAAATGCAAACCCAATTTTATTATTCTCGTCCTTATAGTTTGAAAAAAGTAATTTTTTGTCAATACGCCCCAATAACACACTGATCCCCCAAGAGTTGATTTCCGAAAAATACATTCTTAGTGGATTCCTATTCAACAAAAGAAACATGCTTAACCAATTTCAAGTACGTGGGTCTAACAATTCAGAAAGAGGAATTTTTCTCTATAACTCCTTGACCCCTCCTTGGGAAGCGATTTTCGTTTTACTCTTTGATAGAGAGAGAGAGGAACTCTATTCAATATGCCTACCAATTTTCAAGAAGGTTGATCTAACAGTTTAAAAACGGAAATATTTATCGATTACGCCCCTTAATCTCCCGAAATGAAACTTGGTGGTTGATATTCGTGAAACCATTTTGTAGCAGGTCTCTACTCTACGAAAGGAATCTGCTTACCAAATTTCAAGACTGTAAGTCTAATAGTTTAAAAATGGGGATAATTATCTATAACGCCCCTTGAGCCCCCGTAACGCCACTTGGAGGTCTGTTTTCACAAAACCCATTTTGGGAACTGTACTCTATGAAAGGAATCTGCCTACCATATTTGAAGACTGTTCTTCTAATAAATTAAAAAAGAAAAAAATTAATCAATTACGCCCTTTGAAACCCCCTTCAACGCCACCTAGGGGTCGATTTTCACAAAACACATTATATAGGGGATCTTTATTCCATGAAAGGATTCTGATTATCATATTTAAGCCTGTATGTGTGTCCAGTAGTTTAAAAATGGAAATAATTATCTATATCGTCCCGCAACGCCGCTTAGGCGTCGATTTTTACGAACCACATTTTGTAGAGTATAGCTATCCAATGAGAGGAATCTGCTTACAAAATTTGAAGACTGTGCGTCTAATAGTTTAAAAATCGGAATAATTATTTATATCTCTCCTTAACACCCCTTGGGGGTCAATTTTCCCCTAACCCATTTTGTGGTGGATATTTACTCCATGAATGAAACATGCCTACGAATTTTCAAGCAGGAAGGTCAAGTAGTTTAAAAACGAAAATATTTATCTATTACGTCCCTAATCCCCCGCAACGCTACTTGGGAGCTATTTTCCCAAAACCCATCTTGTAGCTGATCTCTACTCCATGGAAGGAATCTATTTATCAAATATAAAGACTGTGCGTCTAATAGTTTAAAAATGGAAAAAATTATCTATAACGCCCCCGCAACGCCACTTGGAGTCTATTTTCACGTAACTCATTTTGTAGAGGATCTCTACTGTGTATGAAAAGAATCTGCTTACCCAATTTCAAAATTGTACGTCGAGTAGTTTGAGAGTGGAAACGATTATTTATAACGCCCCTTGCAGTTCGAATTTCGCAAAATCCGTTCTTAGCGGATCTTTACTACATGAAAGGAACATGTCTACAAAATTTCAAGTCCGTAGGTTTAATAGTTCCGGAGATATCGTGATTAGTCAGTGAGTGAGTCGCTTTTCTCCTTTATATATATCTTTATACACTCATGTCCATAAATTAAGAATAATTCAGAATCCCACAGAAATTGAACTCTAAAATAAAAATTTCGCCTGTAGAATTATCACACACATCTTGAAGAAGAATATGCAAATTACAGGAAACCACCAGATGGCGCGGATAGTACGTCACAATGACGAGAGAGGGGTATATAAGCAATGGTGGCAAAGAAGTAAAATTGTTCACAAGCGCTTTAAAAGCCTTTCAATGCAATAACCGCATAGTTATGGCACAAAGGAAGCATTTGGATGCTTTTTTACGTGGTAGAATTATCGGATGACTGGAATGTGGACGTACCCAGCGGGAAGTATCCGAGGAACTTGGAATCGCCCAGAGTGTCATCTCCAGGCTTTGGCAACGATTCCAAGATGATGGTAATGTGAGTAGATGTTACAGCACAGTTCGCCCCCGAGTTACAACGCCGAATGAGGACCGGTATTTGGCAGTTACTGCCAAAAGAAGCAGACGGATCACAGCATCAGACCTATCTCGTCAGCTCTCTTCAGCTACCGGTACGACAGTTTCAAGGCAGACCGTGTACAGACGCTTAGGGCACATTGGTCTATATTCTCGTAGGCCTGCCAGATGTGTTCCCCTTACCGCAACTCACTGTCGCCTGCGATTAACCTGGAGTAGAGAGCATGCATTGTGGACACCGCAACAGTGGTCTTGTGTGATGTTTTCTGACGAGTCCTAGTTTAGTTTGCAGTCTGATTCTCGCCGGACTTTCATATGGAGAGCGCCAGGTACCCGTTACCACCAAGAGAACACCATTGAACGACACCGTTACGGTGGTTCAGGTCTGGCTCGTTTGGGGAGAAATTATTCTTGGTTCCAGAACTGACCTGCATGTTCAGAGTGTAACGATGACAGGCCACATCTATCGGGATGTCATTCTGGAACAACATGTACGTTTGTTTCGGGGCACCATGGGTGCTGAATTTCTATTTATGGAGGACAACGCCCGTCCTCACCGTGCAAACATTGTAGACGAATGCCTTCAATCGGAGGTTATCACCCGTATGGATTGGCCAGCATACTCACCGGACTTGAATCCAATAGAGCATGTGTGGGATATGCTTGGCCGACGAATTGCAGCCCGTCAACCCCCTCTCACCTGTCTACCGGAACTTCGGAGGGCATTGCTTCATGAGTGGTGTAATATTCCCCAAGATCAGATTGATAATTTGATACTCAGCATGCGTAGGCGTTGTAAGGCCTGTATTGCATCGTCCGGGAGACATACTAACCATGTTATACTGTTTTTTGTAAATAGGTTCTTTTTTGAAATTTGCTCCAGGGAGTAAAAATCGCAATTTTTATTAATTATGTCAAACATATAGCATCTTTTTTGCTCTTTACCTTTTGTTTAATAAATAGACTTTACAAATAAGTCAAATTTGTTTTGCTTCTGTCTCTTTCTTTGCCTGAACTTCATTATCCTTAATTTATGGACATGAGTGTATAATATGGTGTTCATAAATATGGGTAAAGGAAAAGTTTGGATCATTACAACAAGTATCAGTAATATTTATGAAAAACATGTCCCAATAGGTTTTTGTTATTTTATCAGTTGTCAAGGGGGCATTACAAAGACCCAGTAGTATACAGAGGTGCCCCAAAAATTTTTATTGAAAAGCTAGAAAAAGATGCAATAGAAATTGAAAATGTTTATAAAAACGCAAAACCGTTATTACCTCTTACCGAATCAGAAAAGCAATTGTATGATAATGCTAAAAATTGTTATGTTTGTGATCAAACCTTTCGCGAAAACAATATCAAGGTTAGGGATCATAACCATGTTACTCAAAAATTTAATGGCCCTTGTTGTAATAGTTGTAATTTAGCAATGAAAACCCCTAAATTTTTGCCTGTTTTCTTCCATAATCTTTCTGGGTATGACGCCCATATTTTTATTAAGGAGTTAGGATATGATAAAAAACAAATTAATTTAATTCCGAACACCGAAGAAAAATATATTTCCTTCAGTAAAAATATTTCAAATGATTTTCAGTTAAGATTCTTAGATTCTTTCAAATTCATGTCTTCTAATTTGGAAAATTTGATAAAAACACTAAAAAAAGATGAATTTAAATATATGAAACATTATTTTGATTCAGAAAAAATAGATTTACTTTTAAGAAAAGGAGTTTTTCCGTATGATTATTTTGATAGTTTTGAAAAGTGTAAAGATTCTTGTTTACCACCTATTAGCAAATTTTACAATAAACTAAATGAAGAGCCTATAAGTGTAGAGGATTATAATCATGCATGTAAAGTATTTAATGAATTTCATTTAAATAATCTTGGTGAATACTGTGATCTATATGTAAAAACAGATGCCTATTGTTAACAGATCTCTTTGAAAACTTTCGGAAAATATGTATGCAAACTTATAAACTTGACCCCTGTTGGTATTTTACCACCCCAGCTTTATCATGGGATGCTATGTTATTACAACCTAAAGTAGCTATCGAACTGTTCACAGATTACGACATGCTTCTTTTTATAGAAAATGGTGTAAGAGGAGGTATAAGTCAGTGTTGCAATCGTTATGCTATAGCTAACAACAAACATATGCCTAACTTTAATCCAGATGATGAGATAAAATATTTAATGTACCTTGACGCAAATAATTTGTACGGTTACGCGATGAGTAAATATCTACCCTTAAAATATTTTGTTTGGAGTGATGGCAACTTAACTGAACAGGATATTTTCAATTTATCAGCTGACTCAGATGTAGGTTACATCTTGGAAGTGGATCTTGACTACCCTTCCGATTTGCATGACAAACATTCAGATTTTCCCCTTGCCCCTGAAAATAAACCCCCACCTAATTGTAGAGAACCTAGACTTTTAATACTTTGGAACCAAAAACAAAATATATTCTCCATTATTCAAATTTAAAGCTTTATTTAAAATTAGGGTTAGTCTTGAAAAAAATTCATCGTGGTTTAAAGTTTTTTCAGTCGCCTTGGCTTAAAAATTACATAGATTACAATACAGAATTAAGAACTAAAGCTGTAAATGACTTTCAAAAGGATTTTTACAAGCTAATGAATAATAGCATATTTGGGAAAACGATGGAAAATGTAAGAAGAAGAGTAGATATACGTTTATGCTCAACAGAAGAGCAAGCTCGAAAGTTAATAGCGAAACCAAATTTTAATCGTCGTACAATATTTTCTGAAAACTTAATGGCCGTTCATCTTAAAAAAAACCCAAATCAAATTCTTGAAACCAATACAGGTAGGAATGGCGATTTTAGACTTATCAAAAGTCCTAATGTGTGTGTGTGTGTATTCTTTTCACTATGAGTACATGAAGCACCGTTACGACTCAAAAGTTAGGCTCATGTATACAGACACCGATTCCTTTATATATGAAATAAAGACTGATGATTTTTATAGTGACATGAAAGACGATATTAACTTATATGACACTTCAGACTGTGACAAAAATAACATTTTTAAACTATCCGAACACGTTCGGAGTACTTTTTAACAAAATAGCATACTAAAACATTATAAATGCTCTTTTAGGACTCAATACCAATAAATATTACTCTATTTAACTATCAAAATTTAATATAAATTACCTGAATTTTGCAAAAATCACAATTATAAGTTAAATTTTAGCAATATTTTTGAAAAACTTCAAAGCAGTTAGAGAAAAAAGTAATAAACATATGTTAGTAAAAGTTTTACGAAAACAAACTAGATGCATTTATCTAGAAAATGTGCTAAAATTTTAATTTTTTATTAAAATTTGAAAATTTTAGAGGTGACTGAGTAAACATTATAAGAAATATTACATTTTTTATGAGACCAATTATTTAAATAACAAGCAATAACTCAAAAAGTATTCATATAATAAGACATATTTTAGTACATTCTCTAGAAAATTACGTAAATATCAGGTTTAAAAAGTTTTATAGAAATACATTCGCAATATTTTGAGTTATCAGACTCGCCATGATAGATTTTGAGCAATTTAAATGCCCACTTCTGGTAGATCAAAAAACCCCACTTCCGGTTTTTCTAACTTTATAAAATTGATTGTAACTTGGCCTCTAGGTAGTGTAGAAACAAAATAAAGTATATTTCGTAAAGCCAAAAGATAGCTCTATATTCAATAAAATAAAAAACAAAAATATCTGTCTTGACTGAATTTGGTCATTTTCAACGTGTTCGGATACCTTAATTTACCTCTAGTTAACAAAAATGTCTTCGGGAAAATGAAAGATGAAAACAAAGGAAATATTATGACAGAATGTGTAGGATTAAAATCGAAAATGTATGCCTAAACAAAACAAACCATAAGATTGAAAAGCGGTTAAAAGGAATTAAAAAACAAACTTTAAAAAATAAAATAACATTTGAGGACTAGAAAGTCTGTCTTTTTAATCAAAAATTAAAATATGTTGACATGAACTTAATTAGATCCAAATTTCATTCAATACACTCCATAAAGCAAAAAAAACTTGCTCTGTCCTATAAAGATGACAAACGGTTTATTAATGATGATGGCATTACTGCGCTTGCCCATGGACATTGGTCATTGATGAATTTAGACCTATTCAATAAGCAGTAAGACATAAAATCCAATGATGACACAATAATGTGATTTTTGTAATGTAAATAAAAGATTGTAATGTGAAATGGAATGCTGCTTTTGTAAATAAACAACTTACTTTGTATCTTTTTGTGTAATCCTTATACTGAAATCAATTTTACAATTTGTTGTTCTCCTGTAATGTATATATATATACGATTGTAATGTAAAACGCAATACAAGATGTTGATTTCTGAATAAACAATTTACTTTGTATCTTTACTGTGTATGTGTAATCATTATACCGAATTAAAATTTACAATTTGTTATTAAAGCAATGTATAATAAATGTTTTTTTATTTCTATTCAATTAAGAAAAAAATAATTTAACTAAATGGTTATTGCAATGAATAGTTATACAATTTATACTCTTTGGAAAAGGCAAAGAGTTTGCTTTAAACACATAAACATAAATTTTTCCTTACTTTTATACAAAATATATTTAAAATATCAGTTATGCTTAATATACTTAGATAAGTTGTTTGAAAGACGTATATTGATATTTATCTTTTAAAATGAAACTATTTCAACATAAATTAAACTAGAAAGCAGTATGAAAAAAAAATTAACAATATAACCGTATAAAAAAACCCCAATTTTTTAGATTTATAAAAATAAACTTTTTAAAGCCAAATCTTGTCGGAAACTTATACAAAATATTTATACAGTATTTTTTTTTCTTACTTTTGTATGAAATGTATTTAAAATATCATTTACGCTTAAACATTCTGAGATAATTTTTTTTTAAATATACCCACACTTACTTTTAAAAAGAAAGTATCTCAACATAAATTAAACTAACAAACAATATAAATAAAATTAACTCAAATTAAACATTCAAAAAAATCATTTTATATAGATCCTCATAATATTCAAAATAATCAGGTGGATATAATATTTCTCTTAAAATATTATCTAAGCTAAGATTTTCCAAAAATTCTTCAGTTACATAATTTGTAAGTTCCAATAGTAAAAAGTGCTCATTTTTTTTTTCAAAAAAAGATTATTATAAAAAACATTCAAGAAAGCGATTTAAATTTTTTTTATTTCTATTCAATTAAGAAAAAAATAATTTAACTAAATGGTTATTGCAATAAATAGTTATACAATTTATACTCTTAGGAAAAGGCAAAGAGTTTGCTTTAAACACATAAACATAAATTTTTCCTTACTTTTATACAAAATATATTTAAAATATCACTTATGCTTAACATACTAAGATAATTTGTTTGAAAGACGTATACTGATATTTATCTTTTAAAATGAAACTATTTCAACATAAATTAAACTAGAAAGCAGTATGAAAAAAAAATTAACAATATAACCATATTTATAAAAAAAAAACATTTTTTTTTCTTCAGATTTATAGAAATAAACTTTTTTAAAGCCAACAATGTATCCATCCTCTAAGCATTGAGATAATTTCTGACGTAGAATTCAGTCGCCGTCTTGTAGAATCAAGATCAGACAAGCTAAGACAAGTTCAATCGTAAGCCGTTCACACGCTGATTACGAGTATTCTACGTCACATTTTTACTGTGTATGTGTAATCATTATACCGAATTAAAATTTACAAATTATTGAAATAATATAAATGAAATATTTTTTATTTCATTTTAATTAAGAAAATGTCGCCATCTGCTTCGCCTGCAAAATTAAATTCATGCCTTCATAGGACAATGGTTAGCCTAACTGAAAAACTATTGTCCTATGGAGACATTTTGTTCTGGGGCTGTGAGTTTGAATCTGGATTTTTTATTTTTTTTATTTGAGCGTTATTTTTTCAATCATTTTAAAATCTAATAATTAGTGTATAGTTTAACCAATAGGTGGCGCCATGAGCACTTTAAACATTCCTATACAATTTTTTTACACATTTAAAAAACAACTCAACTTAGCAGCAGGAGGAAAACAACTCGACAGCAGGTGGAAAACAACTCAACTCCCCCCATCAACTCGAAAACCAAAACCATAGCAGGAGGGAAACAACTCAACTCCACGCAACCTCCGCGCCAGCAGAATCGGCTTTTCTTATCTACTTACGTGTCAAAGTGTTTCTACGCGATGGACTCCGGAACTACTCAACCGATCATAATATAATTTTGCATACTGTGTGACATTTCGTCCAACTTAAAACATAGGATGGGTTTTAATTCAATTAATCACGCCAAAAAATTTTTATTGCCGAAAATGTGAAGAATCCGGAAAAAACGTTGACAGATTCCCGTAAGAGAATAATCGCAAAACGTGGCATTGCTCATGTGTCTGGAAGCAGATATAGCAAACCAAAATGCACGAAAATTAAGTGCCTGGCGCATTTCGGGGTGTGTAATCCGATTTTCGGGTCAGTTTCCAAAAATAACCGTAACTTTGCCGGATAAAGCCTGCCGACTGTATTTTAGACACATCATAACAGGGGCTTACATTAAAAGCCTTGAATCGTGAAAACTTGGACCCTGGCGTACTTCAAAATGAATAATCTAAATCTGATATCCAATCTGAGAAATAGCTGTAACTTTGCCGGATAATTCAGGACGACCATTTACTACGCAAACCGTGGCAGGAGCTTAACCTTAATGTCTTGGGGCAGGAAAAGTGCGTTTCTGTTGTAATTTGGTATGGTGAACGAGAGTTTGACATCGAATTTTAGAAATTCCTGTAACTTTGCCAGATAATGCCAGATGAACTTAATCCCCCTTCCAAGGACTGAACTTTCCGGCTCAGGGGTAAAAAAGTAATCTCCAGTTATATCTAGGAGCGGGAAATGATAATTTAAAATCATATTTCAGAAACTCCACTTAACTTGCCGGATATTGTCCGAATTAGGAGAAAAGCCATATGATTCGAGTCACGCGCGTCCGTATTTTCATTCTCTCTAGCGACTGAACTTGCTCGCGCTGGAGCATCAAAAGTCAGCTCCGTGTGCATTTAGGAGTGTGAAATGAGAACCTGAAATTGAATTTTAGGAGTTTCGATAACTTTGCCAGATAATGCCAGTTGACAGTATTTTAGACACACCGTAGCAGGGGATTGCCTTAAAAGTCTCTGAAATCGAAATATAGAAATTCCTGTATATTTGCCAGATAATGATGGGGGATCGGAATATTATCGGACAGTAGTACCAGCCTAACTTGACGACGTAGAGACGCAAAAATTGGGTCTTGATTGTATTTCGGAACTGCCGATCCGAATATTCTCAATCCAATTCAAGATAATCTTATATCTATGTCAAATAATGCCAGACGAAAATATTTTGCACGAACTGTTGAAGGGGCTTGCTTTAAAATTCTTGAGGAGAGAGAAATGCTTTCCTGATGTTTTTCTGGATGGTAAACAAGAATAATCTGAAATCGGATTTTAGAAACTCCCATAACTTTGCCGGATAATGCCGGCCGACGGTAATGTCTCGGGGTGGGAACGAGAATCTGGATACGGATTTCAAAAGCTTCCGTAAATTTTCTGGATATTGCTGGAATGAGGTCAAATGGCTTTGCGTTCGAATTCCACACCTTCGGATTTTCATTCCCTATAGCAACTAAACTTTCAGGTGCAGTCGTGCGAAAATATGATTGCAATAGGAAATTGCGTCTTCGGGCATTGTTGTCACTTTGTTCGATGGTGTAAAAACTGAACATTCCACATCAGCTGTCATTGGACATTCATAAAATACAAGATGCAATATGTACCATTAAAAAAAGAGTGGATTGGCTACAGTATTTCAAATGAATTCAATCATGATCAGGGATAAGTGTACCATGACCCATAAACATTCACTCAAAGCATTATATAGAGCTTTGCGAGATTTAAATGGCAATGAGAGAATATTCGATGTTGTTGTTGTATTACTTTCTGGTGATTCCGACAGACATTAACAGCCATTACACGCTCTACTTTTGCTCACGAGATTAACTCCTGTTTAAAACAATCGTTTTTATGGCAAAAGGTGGAAATATTTCGACTGACCATAAACACGTGAGTACATTTGCAAGATGATCAATCTGAGCAAATATTTCCTAAGCAACTACTGAATATTGGAAAAGATGAAGTAGAATTTTATCGCAATACATAATGCATGAAATAACTAGACGATTTCTGTAATGTTCTTTAGGCAAAAAGGAACTGGTTGAGAGTGTCTTTCCGGAAATGCTGTATTATCTAGATAATTATTGCCTCTGTAAACATGTTACTTAATCAGAAAAAAATGTTGATATAGTGATGAAATAAACTTCCGGACACAGGGTTGTTACCAGTTGATCCAATGCCTTTTAAACCAATCGACACTATTGTTGATGAAAACAAAACCGTAAATTTTCCAACCGAGTTTTTGAATTCTCTAGATGTATCAGGAATGTCACCACATAATCTTCGGTTGGTTTTCTGGTTATTATCTGCGTAACTCTTAAATTCACCTAGATAATGCAACGGGGCACGTTTGACCATCAAAAGAATTACACCGGGAACTTCTTGAAGCAAACATTTGACTGTAAAGTATAAACGAAAATTCGGTTCTGCTACTACGGAATCTGTTGCCACGTATTCCACTGATACCGTCAGAATCTGCGATACCATTCAAAAGGCTTCAATTCCCGATTCGTTTGGCTTTCGCGATGACCATAAATGAATCTGAAACCCGAAAACTATTTATTTGATACTTGAACTTAGAAAATCCATGTTTCTCGAATGAGCAACTAGATGTTACATGCTCACGTTTGCGGAAACTGTTGAATCTATTTGAGTTAGCAAAATACGGGTTACCGAAAAATATTGTGCATCGATTAGCGATTAATTGTATAAAATTATTTGTGTTTATACATTAAAATGATAAAAATAGTTTTAAAAATTGCAAAGAATCAACGTTATTCACCACATTTATAAAATTAAATCTTCATATGTTGTTACTTAACGACTTCGTTAATAATTCATGATTTATACTACACTCAAATAGGAGATGAATGAAATGCAAAATTAAAATAATTTGTTGTTTTATACTTTATTTTAACCCTCCAAAATTATAAACGAAGATTAATTTGACTGCATTGAATTGCTTAGGATAATATTGAACTAACGTATTAAAACAAAGCCACAGCAACGCGTGGCCGGGTCAGCTAGTACATATATATAAAGTTTTGATTACTTTCAGCGACGCAGCAGCGTACTTGGTAGAGTATCTGTTTACCACACTCTCGGTTCGCGCGAGTCACTCGATTGTGTTTTTTCTTCTTTTAATTCTTAAATTTATTTAATTTTTTTTACAGTTAAATAAATTTATTTATTAAATGAGATTTTATGCAATTATTTTGTATTTTATAAAGTAAAATAATTACTGTAATTATATAAATATTTATAATATATTTTATATTAATAAATAATATTTATAATAAAATATATAATAAATATCAAATGATATTTTATATGAACATTAGTTACACAAATATTAGTTTTATAATGTGAAATACAATATATAAAAAAATAAAATATTATGTGTATAATAAAAATGTCTTTTATATATTATTAATTTAATTATTTTATAGTTATATAAAATATTTAATAAGTCCTTTTTAAATAAATTTAATTTAAATAAATTTAATTAAAAAAAATATTTAAATGAATTGGAAGGAAAAAAAAGTTGATCTCGTGACTCGAACCCTATCCGCAAATTAAAGTTATTTAAAAGGAATGTGTTCAAAAATAATCCCACGAAACTTAGAAACGCTTTCTCACAGAAAAGAAACCGCATCTGCTCTTCAATCGGGATCCTTTTTTTCCCCCTGTCTTGGTGTCATTTTGTTGTACACCGTTGAAACAGAAATCCTTGAATTTTCTGATCAGGGTTTAACTCAAGTCAGAAGAAACATAAAAAAAGATACAGCTATTATTCTTACTGATAACTTTTGATTGCCCTCAGTTACTGAATAGAATTAAAGCTGGGTATTTAAATTGCCGAATGCAATCTCTACGCCCAATGCTGATTTTAGCACATTTCGGGTCCTTAACGCAAGAGATCTACTGGCCTCCTTGGTACTGGAGGATCTAAATTTATAACCATAAAATTTGGTTAAGTCCTCCTAACCCATTTCCCTGGGTGCCCAATGGATAAACCAGCACTGTTACGCCAAGAATGTCCAACTCAAAAGCTTACTTGGGCCACACAAACAAGATTTAATTTTAGGTGGGCTGCAAAAAAACACTAATCACAGACACGTAGGTTTATTTCAAAGAATACATTAAAATAAACATACATAAAAAAGAACAAGAAAAATTTAATGTTTACGTCCTGACATCTCTTCTCTGCTACTATCTTTCCTGTTTCTGGAAGAATTTTTTTTAAATTTTTATATATATTGTGTGAGCCGCGCGTGTTTGACACGCCTGCTCTTCGCTATTTCAAGTGTCGCATATTCACAAACTTTTTCCGCAGACAATTAGCATGTTCTAAATGCGTGTTTGTTGGGTATTCTTCCATGGATTTGCAATTTAAAACTGAATTATGTAAATTGTTTGCAATCCCATCCGTCCGTTTCCAAATTATGCCCCAAAAGGATGACAGAAATAAAGCCAATAAATCAAAACTAATAAAAATATCCTATTTAGAAGCACGAAAATTTAATAGTTCCACAGATACCCTCAACACAAGCTCAGGCTGTTACACCTATTGTTATATCCACTATTAACCAAACATAATATGTTAGAAACCATTTCTATATGCCAGGCCGGCTCTAGCAGTTTGCCGCCCCTCTTCACAAAGTAAAAAAATATATAGAAATTGTTCATAAATATACGCCTATAAAACTAGAATTGTTCTTGCAAAGAAAAAGGCAGCATAACAGTATATATATGAAAATATTTTTTAAAAACTCTAAAACAAGTAACAAAAGAAGTGGTTTTTTCCCCTGACTTTTAACTCTGGAAACTTTCTGATCAATTTGTTCATTTTTTTTCCATGTTCTAATCCATCTTGGAAATGTTGTGGACTGTAAGAGAAAATTTTAATTTTGAAAAACTCCTGCCTCCGCTTGCTACAGTAATTGACAAAAAAGTAAAATTCTTAATGCGATGGCAAGATTTGACGCAAATTCTAAAACTGAAATAAATTTTAAGACTTCTCTATTGGGCTTTCGTTTTTGCCTAATAAAGCTTAAACTGACATTATCTCATCTAATAGGTCAAGTGCATTTATGTATGATGTTATGTATTGATTCTCCGTATGTCAACATCATTTCTAAATTTTTACAGTTTTTAATTATTATATTTTTAGAGGTATCTTTATAAATCATACATATTTTATAAAAACTGAAAACAACTACTCTATAAGAATATTATTACCAAATAGTATTACTAAATTTCTCTTGATGTATAAAAAAAAATCTAAAACCACATTTGTGTTACATTGGTTTAATGTGATGATTCAGAAAAATGTGGAATCAGAATTTACAATAAACAAGACAAATAAACCACAAATTTTTTTTTTAATTCTGGGAACAGTAATGAAGGTTGTGCAATGCCTCTTTCTGGAAATGGAAGCTGTCTTACGAAAAAAACTTCGTCAACAATATTATTTCGATTTAATCTAAAAATAAAATTTTTTTAGTCCATATATCTTTATAGATACGTATATACAAAGTAATTTCATTGAAAAATTAGTTTTCTTTTAACTCAGTAATACTTCCAATTATAATCGTTACTCATTTATGTGAATTTAAGTCTTTTCAAATTCGGTCCAAATGCCGCCCCGGACACGGGTCCGGCCCTAGAACCGACCCTGTATATGCCTTTCAATCCTAAGTAAATATTCCTCGTTTCCTGCAGTTTTCACTTTGTCAACTCAGGTAAACCTTTTAACGTCCACGTCTTAGTACTGATGCAGCGCTCCTAATACTGCTTTAATTTAACATCTTATGATTTACGCAGGTTCGATTATTTAACTCATGTCTGCATCATGATAGTGGTTAGTACTTTAAATCATAATTAAAGACAACGCAAAATTAATGAATTACTCGGATTAAAATAAAACAAATTCGTTTATTACATTTAAAACACATCACGAAATTAGATTAAACGCTATTAAAATTTAAGAATAAGAGAACTACAAACATTTTACTTATCTGAAACGGAGGCTAGGTGATGGGAGGCTGGCCTGGCTTTCCTGCAAAGTATGGAAAAAGCTCTCTCTTAATCTGCCGAGAAATGTCTCGGTTCCTGCTTTTAAGTGAGGGCAAATTACCCCTTTTTTCATCCGCAAGCCCTTTGGTCTCGCCTAGTCATTGGTCAGGAACCAAGCGCAAAGTTACAAATTTCACGACTCTTCTTCAAATTTATGAGTCCATTCAACTTTCATGACCGGGCGCCGAGACCCCTTACTTAGGAATCCGACAGCATCCTCTCAACAGAAAACAAGGGGAATACACAAATTACATGTGTCTTGGGGGCCATCTTCAAACCCGATCAGCATCTAAGCCCTCCAGCCTCCAAGCCACCCATCAGTACCGACCCTATCAACCATCTATTCCTGTGCCTGATATTTTCCAAACAAATGGTCTGTATTCCTCTGTTGTATCAGCTCAAGCACGACTTCTTAAATTTAGAAGTGGTCACGGACTCGTGGAAGGCATGTCGTGAATTCGAGCCTAGTACCGCTCAAGACCCGCCGTGTATAAGGGCCGATGCACGTTAAATATGTCGAGGTTCAAACATCCTTTGGTGTGGTGGGGAAGTTAGGAGAGAGAGGTGCCAACTTAAGTACCCTCCTCTTCACTTGACCATGGTGCAAAATGACGAGGTCCGTCACCAATAGCCCTCACGCAGCTTTTTTGTGCGACGTAAATATAACTCTCACTGACATTTAGGCATCTGTACTTGACAATGTCACCTCTTTATTCAACCTTCTTCTGTCGCATTTATTGCAGACAGAATTTGAAACAGGTTACAGCTAGAACAAGAAAAAGTGCACAAAAGAAAATGAGCTAGAAATAATAAAATGACACCCCATCATTCCAATAAAAGTTCATTTATTCATTACACAACGGAAAACGGGGACATGATTATCTATGACGTATGACCAGGGCCGATCCTAGCAGGTGTGCACCGCACGCGGGCGGCCGCAGGCCGTATTTAGGTCTATCAATCAAGCAAAATTTTTACGAATTTTTCAAAATAAAACGTACAATAAATTGAATAAATATGCTGAATTTTGAAAAGTTATATTAAAAAATCAAGTCCCGATAGCACAGCATAGCTTAAGAAAAATAGAATGTTAGTGCACAGTGTCAATTGTCACTAAATGTCTACTCTTTGCAAACATCTTTCATCTGATAGCAAAATTCGTGGTGTACCGACAATACCGTTTTTTTTTTTTTTTTTTTTTTTTTTTTTTTTTTTTTTTTTTTTGTGCGCTTAAAACGGCACTAGCAGCACACTGTGGATTGATGCTTAACAAAAGTGTCTCAAAAAAGAGTTTTGCGAAAGTTTCTTTACGAAAATATCTAATACGGTTAATCTAATAATGTTTACATTCAATATGCATTTGAGGAAATTAAAAGTTTTCAATTTAATAATAACCTTACAATTTAGAAAAACAAAGTAGAGGAAAGAAGTGATTTTTGCTTATGGTTTTATAACTCTTAGATTCAATGCCCGCAGGGCTTGCATATGGGCCGAATTTAAAAAAAAATTTTTTTGTTACGAAAAAATTTGGATGAAATTATTTTATAAACTATTATTATTTATACTTTTTTTGCAAACGTGGAACATAATTATTTTATTTTAGATTGAATTGAAAAGCCGACCATTGCTAGTAAAATTTGTAAGGATTATATCTCTTAAAAAATAAAAATTGTATTACGTGGCGATTTTTACATTGCAAGTGTATGGGCACCCGACCTCGGGATATAGGTATACACTGATGTCCAAAAGTTAAGCATAATTGATAATTATGTGAATAAAGAAGAAACTGTAAATCAGAATGGCGGGAAAAGTGATATGCGAGTGTAAAATGGTTATAAAATAAGGAAGCAAATCAAAAGAATAATAATAATTAATTTTATTATCTAAAGTAGCAGTTTGAAAAAAAAACTGACCATAGCAAGGATTCACACTTTAAAGAAAAAATGAAAGAAATCATTAAATAAAATACTGATGCTGCAGTTTAATAAGGCGTGTGGTCACCTCTGACAGCCAGGCACGCTGCACAGCGATTTACCATACTTGCTATGAGATGATGAATGAGTTGTGGGCTCAAACAGTTCCAAGCTTCTTGGAGAGCTCTCTTCAGTTCTGAAACGGAGTTTGGTGGGTGCGAAAGGGCTTCAATTTGTCTCCCGAGCATATCCCATACATGCTCGATAGGATTTAAATCAGGGGAGTTCGCAGGCCACGTCATGCGCTGGATGTTTTCTGTTTCAAGGAAGTCATCAATCAGCACCGCTCGGTGACATGGCGCATTATCATCCATGAATATGAAGTCAGGACCGACAGCACCTCGAAACAAGCAGATCATAAGGCTCAAGAACTTCGTCTCTGCATCTTTGAGCAGACCCCGTGTCAAAGAAATGGAGGTCTGTGCGGCCGTCCATCATGATGCCTGCCCATACCATTACTCAACTTGATGGAAAATGATGTATTTCCGTTATGTTTCTTGGTTCAAAACGTGTTCCACGTTCTCTACATATCGTTACCCGCCGAGAATCACTACTCAGACTAAACCGGGACTCATCACTGAACATCCCATCGGCCCACTCTCCCACACTCCAATGTTGATATTTCAAACTCCAGTTCAAACGAGCGCGTTTATGCGAAGACGTGAGGAGGATGCAAACTGCTGGTCTTCTGACATACAGGCCAGCATGATTGAGTCTCCTGTAAATAGTTTGTCTCGAAAATCGTATTCCTGTTGCGACTGTAAACGCTGAACGCAGTGCTCTGGCAGTACTGCCCCTCTGACGTCGTGCACTTATTACCAGATATCGGTCTTGGTGAGGGGTTGTGACTCTTGGTTGACCTGATACTGGTTGTCGGGTGACATGTCCCGTTCTTTGAAACCTCTGCCACAGTCTTGAGATCACAGACTGGTCCACATTCAGAATTCGACACACTTCGGTTTGTGATCGTGAGGATTCCAGCATTCCAACGATTCTTCCTTTCGTAAACATGTCCAACTGGCGTCTTTGTGCCATCATTCACCTTTCTTGACGGTTAACAACGTTCCTTCGCACAGCAGTTGCACGAAACTTGTCTGAACTGCCCATGCTGCGTGAATCGGTTTCTCCGCGTTCCGACATGCGCCGGTGTTTCGCTCAGGACGTAGTCGACTGAAAAGTTTTGCATAAACCCAATGTTTCTTCTTCACCCAATTAATATCCGCAAGAAATTTGGAATAATTTTACGAATATTTACTCCATGTTTTTCGCATTTTACGATTTATGCTTAACTTTTGGACACCAGTGTATATGCTTATCATGACAAGATTTTCGCTGTACTGACATAAAGGGGTTCCAAGGGAAATCGTCAGATTTCCGTACTTTTCGTATTCCCGAGAATGTCATGGGACTTAAATAATCCATGGAGTAGCTATTTTTTACTGGACTGTGGATCCTTACCTCGGCCATAAATTTTAACTGACCCTACTGTGGTATTTTGCGATCGTTCACCCCGAACTTCCTGAAAGGAGGAATTTTCATTACCCCAGCAGTGGGGTAAGGGTGTATAATAAGAGAAAAGATCCTCGAGAATTTTTTCAACTTGTGGGAAAGAGTAGATCCTTGAAACTTTTTGGCCAAATCAGTTCCTTTCTATCGAATATCGCTTCGTCAACTTAAAGTATTTAGTTTTTGAAGGAATCGCATTTCGTGGCCTACCAGCATGTCCGATTTGATCTAAGTTCCGAAATCTTGATTTGTGTGGATAACGTAAATACAAATATGTAAAACTAGTTTTTTAAAAAAAAATTTCAGATACTTGTTTTTATTATGAGTTATTTAATTGAATTAGTAATTTGAAGAAGGGAATGAACCACCAAACTATTTTAGGGGGATTATTTTTAAGCAATCTCATATCCTTTTTTTATTCGTTATTTTTCTTAACCAAACTTTCGTGTGAGATTCTTACATTAATATTTATTTATATTTACGAAACATTTATATAGCTATTCCATAAACAAGAAATCTGGGTTATACTAATAAAATGACTTAAATACAAAAAAAAATATTTTTAACGTACGTAATCGTTACTTCAGCAGCAAATAAATTTTCAAGTATTTATATATATTAATATTTATCTCTTAGTAGCAACATTAGAGAAATAATTGATTCAGAGAGCTTCGACTGATTAAATTTTAAACGCATGTGAGCCAGTAAAGGAACATTAATATTAAATGTAATTTTTTTTCTCGAAATTTTTAACTGTAATGCCTTTTCTATGCCGTTAACAGTTTTTGCCTTTAGTCCAAAAAGAGATCAATTTCATAAAAAAAATTATAACTTTTAATTTGGGGAAAGATTTTTTCTTTGTGTATATAATAAAGTTCAAAATAAAAATTCAAGATGGTAAGAGCATCTGCAAAATAAAGATAGTGTGACATATTTATTTATTATGAACTAAGTAAATTCTTTTGTATTCGAATTTGTAATAATTTCTTTCTTCAGAGAATAATTATTTATTCCTTCGAAATATTTCTTTCTGCGGGTTTCATTACTAACTACATTTGAAAATTATTTATCAAAACATTTGGGATATTTCATACGAGATCAAAGGTAGATTTTAAAATTTCCGTTTGCCTCACAAAATTCTACTAATTTTGCAGGGAGTATGGATGAAAATATATTTGATACACTATTTATTATTTTAAACCGTTTTCAGTGTTATGAATAGTTAATGACATACATTTTTAATACAAATACAAACGTTTAAAAATCTGAAAATTTTGATTCGAAGCTGAATCGAAAAGAGAAGGGGGGGGGGACGATATTTCCCTTATTTTATATAATAATTGATATTATTTAAAAACAACTTTTTTTAAATTTTTTTGAAATTTTGATGTATTTCCGTGAATGGAAAAACCTTATTATTACGTTAAGGGGGACAAATGTGCACAAAACAGAGTATTTCGCTTAGAGCAGCATTCGGCTAACTGCTGTTCTTCAATACGTATTCATAGCTGTAGTTAAGAGTACATGGTGTGTACAATTTTATTTTTGGATTAAATCGAAATATTAATTGACGCTAAATTTTTTTTTCATATGACATGTTCCACTACTAGGACCAGACATGCATTACTGCTCCCAGTATTAAAAAAATACGATTTGTCTAGTTTATTGTAAATTTTTATTTTTATTTTCTGAATCATCGATTAGGGAATAATTTTTCTGAATCATTATGTTATGTCAATATAGCACATGTGTTTATAGATGATTTTTTTCTCTTTTTTTTTTATACGTCAAGAGAAATTTAGTAATATTATTTTGCAATTACAAATACATCCTTTTTAGTAATTGTGTTATTGCTGGTCGAAGTATCGAAAAGGCATTTCTTAAAAATTCTTTCCGAATATTTAAAGTTTGTGAATTAGGTCAGTAATAGGTGAGTTGTTTCAAAATGTTTCCTTTCTTTTTTAATCTTAAGAAAGACAAATTTAGTAAAATTATTATAAATATATTTTCAAGTAAGATTGCACACACATGTGTTAATATTTAAATGTTACCGAAAATATCCCGAAATGACATTTTTTTAGGAAGCTAAAAGACAGATTTTTATTGAACTGAGAAAAAAAATGGTTTTTTTTTTTCTTATTATTAATATAATAACCATGGAAATACTCTAAAATTCGAAAACTGTATAAAATCGTGGGGCAAATTAAACAGAAGGTTGGGGAAAAAATGTACTATTGACGCGGAACAACAAAATGTATTCAATCCAGAGAAAAAGCGATGGCGCGCCATCATTGAAAGAATGATTGCTGAAGTACAATTTTTTTAGCCAGTCAAAATTTGACATTCAAAGGAACTAGTACGAAGTTGAGATAATGGTAATTTTTTAAAGGCGATCTAGATGTTGGCCAAAGTTGATTCGGTTATTTCAGGACGCCTTAATAATGTCAGTAAATGCAAAAATAACAAAACACTTATTCCACACTACTTAGGGCAGTATTTTCAAAATGAAATAATTAATATTTTAGCCTATTCTATTCGTAATGAGAACACGCTTTGTGTTAAAAGCCAAATATTACACTATAATTTTTTATTCTTCACCAGATATTAGTCACACAGAACAAATAACGTTTTAAATTTGATGTGTGAGTACTACTGATGGTAAGGTATATACAGTGGTGGCCAAAATTGTAGACACTTTTTAAAATTGTTATGTTTTTTAAGTTTGTATGCTTATGGAAAATGTTTTGTATTGCACAAAATGCCAAGTATTTTATGTCATTTTAAAGATAATTCGATACTAAATTCAATACAAAAACAAGATTCAAATATTTGCAACTAAAAAAAATTATATTGCAATAACTATTGATACACAATAAATATATACTCATGATTGCAGTGAGTTATCAATGCTTAGTGGGGTAGCCTTTTTTATTACAGCTTCCTATGAATGTTTCATAGAGCTGAAAATAGTTTTAAACTCTTCCTTTGTTATTACATGATGCCAAGAAACAATTACATCCTCAATTAGTTCTTTTTTAATTAATGGGTATTTCATTCGGACAAGAGTCTTCAAACGGTGCCACAACTTTTCGATAGGAATGAGGTCAGGACTGTTTCCTAGCCAGGACAACAATGATATTTAGTCAAGAAGTTATGACATCAAATAAAAGAGTAGAGTGAACAACTAGAAAGAGATGTGAGACGAGAAAGTGGTCTTTCCAATGTTAAAATTGCAAGATAGCTGGGTGGTTCAGTAGCTACAACTGGAGACTGAAAGTTTTGCTTAAGATATCAGAAGAAAAATTTAATAAAAAAGGGCAGGAAAAAGCTGAAAAAGGTACACCACATCTGTTAATAACAGAAGTACAAAGTTATTGTATCTCCAATACAGAAGAAGGACATCAACGGCCGTCAGAAGTTATTTGAATGATGCTGGTGTGTCTGTCAGTTCAAAAACAATCCGGAGAAGATTAGCAGATGCTCGACTAAGAAGTAAAATTCCACGAAAAAAGCCTTATCTCAATTTACAGCAGCGCTAAAAAAACTACAGTGGTCAAAGGAACACATTAATTGGACAAATAATTAGTGGTCACAAGTTATATGGAGGGATGAAACTAAGAAATCGCTATTCGGTAGTGATGGCCGAAAATATGTAAGACAAAGAATAGGAGAAATGCTAAGCCCTGTGTGAATCCAAGAGACTGTGAAGTACCCACATATTTTTATGATTTGGTCGCGCATATAAACAGATGGTATCGATCGTCTTCATATCATTGAGGAGACACTGAGTGTCAGAAAATACATTGTAACCATTCTAGAATCCAAACTTCTACCTTCCATTAGGGTCCTATTTCCTAACAATGCTTCCTTTATTCTTCCGTAAGATTCTGCTCCTTGCATCACAGTAAAGTTATCGAAAGACTGGTATCGTTCGAAGGCCATTTGAGTTGTTGTCCTGGTCAGGAAACAGTCTGGACCTCAATCCTATCAAAAACGTGTGGCACCGTTTGTAGTCTCTAGTCCGAATGAGGTACCTATGAAATAAAAAGGAAATAATTGAGGATGTAATTGCTTCCTAGCATCACGTAATAGCAAAGGAAGAGCTTAAAACTATTTTCAGCCCAATGAAACATTCATAGGAAGCTGCAATAAAAAAATAAAGGCTACCCCACTAAGCACTGCAATCATGAGTATATTTATTGTATATCGATAGTTATTGCAGTATAACTTTTTTGAGTTGCAAATATTTGTTTCTTGCATTTCATTCAGTATCGAATTATGTTTAAAATGATATAAAATACTTGGCACTTTTCGTACAGCAACATTTTCTATACGCATACAAACTTAAAAAACAACAATTTCAAAAAGTGTTCACAATTTTTGCCATCACTGTAGTTTAGAATTTTTTCTAGGAGTTTTTAGGAATATGACAGTAAAATGACTTTCAAATTTGGACACATTCTCTATTGAATACGAAATCTCTGATAAAATTGATTTCACCAAAATTATTCACAAATTTGCTTTTTAGAATGCCACAAAAATTATTTGATAGTTAATTATTAAGTAGCTTTCGTAAAAAGACTGATTTATATACTTTTCGTTTCACAAGATTTATGCTTTGGTTCTTTTTTATTAGATTATATTTTCTGAATAGATACTGTTGTTTTGCTTTTCGAATTATAAAATGTCTATTTTTATTTCAAAGGTAATATTTTTGCTTGTTTATTACACTGCTGGCCACCGTAAATGCAACACTAAGAAAGACAAGAGATCAAGAGATAGCACTACAAAATTTATTTTGTAGATAACATGTTGACAAAGTATCAAATGATTAAATTTATAGACTTCTGTGAAGTGTGGTTCCTGCCAGGATCAGTAGCCACCATTGTTGGAGATCACCGCTGCCACAAGCCTCAGCATTGATTCAAAGAGACTTTGGATGTGTTATTGGGGTACAGCAGACCAAGCAGCTTCCACACGTTGCCAAAGTTGATCTGGTGTGGCAGCTGGGGGTGTAATCTGGGTCAATCGTTGAGCAACCATGGACCACATATTTTCTATAGGCGAAAGATTCGGAGAGAGAGCCGGCCAGGGAATCAATTCAATCTGGTGATTGACGAAGAACCTTTGAACAATGCGTGCTACGTGTGGTCGCGCATTATCCTGTTGAAATATGGCTGTGGCAAGCCCTGAAGGTAAGGAAGGACAACTGGCTCCAACACCTTGGAGATGTAGTGTTTAAAGTACCGTCAATGCATACTAGAGGAGTGCGAGAGTGATATCCAATACCGCCCCATACCATAATACCCTGTGCATTACCAGTGTGGCGGTGCATGACGCAGCTGTACAGCATCCTCTCTCGACAGTGTCTCCAGACTCGAATCCGACCATCGTGGTGCTGCAGACAAATGCGTGACTCGTCAGTAAAGACAACTTCATTCCATTCTGCCACCCACATCCTTCATTCATTGCACCATTGGCGGCGGAGACGTCTGTGGTTCTGCGTCAAGGGTAGACCAAGCAATGGACGTCTTGCGAACAGACCACTCTGCTGTAAACATCGTCGAATGGTACGCGCAGACACTGAATGATGCGTTACAGACTCAATGTGCTGTGCTATGGTTCGTGATGTGACTGAGCGATCCGTCACTGCCATGCGCACAATTTGCCTGTCCTCACGTGAAGTGTTGCACCAAGGTGGATGCGATCGACCACGTCGGTCCGTCGTACCCTCCTGCATCCAACGATCACATATCCGCATTACAGTTGTTTGGTTTCGTCCAACACGCGACTACCGATTTCCCTGAAAGATAATCCACAATCTCGGTAGGCCACTCTATCCTTCCTCTGTCGAACTCGGATACTTGATCAAAAGTTGATCGTTGTTTTCTACGAGACATAACTGATCGTTTTTTGAAAAAACCACAAGAGAAAAACACAATTGCCAAACTTGAAATCTCCAAGCCTTAAATAGCGCTTTGAGGTGGTGCCACAGGCGTGCGTGATGTGTGTCTGCGCTGAAATTCTAATCATTTGCATATCTCACCTCCGCTAATGCATGTTGTAAATTTCATGTTATTTGCGTGCTTCCTTCAGGGTGTTGCATTTACGGTGGTCAGCAGTGTATTTTGCTAAAAGTATTTTGTAGCTATCATAACCTATTAGCTATCCAAAAAAAAAGTTTTGCACTTCAAATTTTATATTTGAATTTTTTTAATTAATATTTTGCTTTTTACTCTTACACAGGTATATGAATTTAAAACCACAATTCATAAGTATTTTAATGTAATTACACTGGTCTCCAAAAGTTAAGGAACAACATGTTTTTCGATGCTCCCCGTAAAAAAATGACAGTAACAATAAAATGTATAGTTTATATGAATGATAAAAACTTTATACAAATTTATGCAAAAACAATTTTTTTAATAGGAAAGAACAGATATATATATGTGAGTGAGAGAAAAATATGCATATAACAGGCTTTCGTAATTACACGTGTAATTTTTGTTGATTTACAACTTTTGTTAGCAGATTTGTTGACAATAGGCAGTGGGGTCTCGCAATGTCTAAGAGAAGCCGTTTACCTGATTCATTAAGGTGGAAGGTGGTCGGATGGATGGAAATGGGGTTGTCACAGGCTGATGTTGCTAGGCGTCTCAATGTGTCTCGTAGTGTGGTCCACCTTCTCTGGAATCAATCTGTGTGCAGAAGACATGTTCCAGGCCGACCACGAGCTACAACACTTGCAGGAGACCATTTTATCGCTCTTTCGGCCCGAAGGAGAAGAAGGATTTCTGTGCCACAGTTTGTTGCAGACCATTTTGTAGCATCAGGGAGAAGAATACCCGCTAGTACGGTGCGAAGGCGTCTTCACAATTCAGGTCTCTATGCAAGGCGACCAGTTGTGTGCGTACCCCTCAATAGGCGACAAAGAAGCGCCCGCTTAATCTTGGGCAAGAGAACACGTTTCCTGGACCAGACAGCGATGGGCTTCTGTACTCTTTGCAGACGTGTCCAGATTCACACTGGAGAGCGATTCAGGACGTCTGCTCATCTGGAGTGAACGCAGCACCAGATATCATCAATCCAACACTGTTAAAAGACACAGTTACCGAGGTGGTGGAATAATGATTTGGGCAGGGATCTCACTCGGTGGTCACACTGACCTGCAGGTGTTTCAGGGAAGAACTCTTACTGGTATAAGATATCGGGATGAGATCCTTGATTCATATGTCCGCCCATATGCGGGTGCAATTGGCAATGACTTCATTCTGATGGATGATAATGCACGACCTCACTGAGCTGTAACTGTTGAGGAATATCTTGAGGGTCTTGGTTTAGAGCGAATGGAATGGCCAGCTTGATCTCCAGACTAAAATCCGATAGAGCATCTTTGGGATGCTGCTTTAAGTCCTCCAATGTCTTTAGGATAGCTGGAACAAAGCTTACTCCGTTTCTAGTCTTCACGTCACATTTCGGTAACCGACAACTTAATTGAGAGCATGGGAATCCGATGCCGCCAATGCATTCAAGCTAGGGGTGGGCATATCCCTTATTAAAACCCATTTTTGTTATGTTTCTATGACATTTTACCACATAAAACTGTGATTATTATTTTTTCCAAGAGACTTTTCCAGAGAGATTACCTTTTTTTTGTTGTAAATCATTTTTAATTTTTTGTTATGTAAACTTCTATCTCAGTCAATGCATAACTGTTTTGTGCACATGTCATCCAAATTTGGTGTTTCTACATTCATTCATTTGCAAAAAGCCGGTTGTTCCTTAACTTTTGGAGGCCAGTGTATATATATAAGTATTGTTAATAAGTAATTAAATATATATAAGTATTAAATACAGGTTTTAGTCAAAATCTGAAAAATTCTCTAGAGGGGCGGCACATTAGGTCTTCGCACGAGGGCGGCCGACACCCTAGGATCGGTCCTGTGTACCAGATTAGAAATATAGAATTAATATAGTTCAGAGCAGAGTGGTCTTTAAACTTTTCGACACATAGAACTCTTAAGGGTCTCGTAGACAGGAATCCCAACTCTAAAACGATGCAAGCGCCCTCTTCTGGGAGGGGGCATGTCCAAAGGAACGGCGAAGTACTCATGTAGTAATGATCGAAGGTAAATAGTTCCTCATAAAATATTAGTTATATGCCTTTTCTTAATTTCCATTATTTTCTCAATTTTGAAATAAAATTTTTTTGTTGTTGTTTTGATGTTGCTAATGCCACCTGTCTGACGTAAAACATTTTTTTCATGCTATTATTTTTCCAAATTTGCGTGTACTTTATTCCACTTCCTGATGATTATGTTCTGACAGCTGTCTTGATAAAAGAAATCACTGTTGGAATCACACCCTTCCTCACGTTTAGAAATGGGTTCTGTTTATTCCCAACCGCTGGAAACACTAAAACCCCACTTTCCCTTTCTATTTTTGTTCAAAACTAAAGATAACGATGCGTCTGCGTTCTTTTCGATTGGAGGGAGTCCAGTTTGACTTCTACAGGCAACAACTGTAACACCGTTTATACACCCTAACACAACAAATAACTCATTCATATACTTGTAACTTTTCACACTAGCTTCCCTCTGCATCCTAACAGGTGGTGAGAGAGGAACAGTCACTTGGCCGCTCCTTTCTTCGATTGCTGTCGCAATCCTCCGTTTTTCCTTCCTTGCACTTCCTCCAGACTTCTCCCCGGTTCGTCCGCTCTGCGGGCCACCTCCGCTTGGGAGCCACTTCCTCCACCCCCCACTTGATTTGTTTACATTTCAGTCATGGTCACTCTATTTCGCTCAACTTGGGTAAAAGCGCTGCGCGCTGAGGCCCGCGTATATCTAATTTTAGTTACACCGTTTATATGACACCAACTGACATCTCTTTTATTGCCCCCCCCCTCGTTCTAGTTTGTGAAGATTGTTGCTGGAGCATTTACCCCTTGCAGGGTTCTAATCTTCACATAAAAATGTGTGAAAAATCTAATTTACCCAGGGGCAAAAGAAATCAACTAAAATAGAAAATCTCTTTTCTATAGTGATTTGTTTGGATATTTTACAAGAAATTAAAATTATACATTTTAAGTGCTGCTAATATAATTTAAATGTAGTACAAATAAATAATCCAAGACGGTGTGGAGGAAAGGGGAGATGTCTAACCACCTGCAAACAACAAAATACCTTCAAGTACATAAAAATAACCCGGCATGCAAGTTATACAGAGAAACTGTTTTCGCGCCCACTTCTACAATATAGTCCTCTTTCCTGTTTGACGACCATCAGTTTAGGCTACTTTTTTTAATCCAATCAATTTATTAAAGATCTGCAATGTCAATTAAATATCTTAAATGGGTACGAAATAAGAAAAATTCCGAATTTGTACAATGATCAATTTCATAATATAAATTTTAATATAGCAGAAACCTAAAAGAATAATTTGTTGTAATATACGTCAATACAAAATTGCATCAAAATCTTTTTTTTAAAGTTTAATGATAAAAAAAAAATTAAGAAAAAATAATGGAATGAAGAGTGTATCTTTAATTAATCATCATATTTTAGAAAAGTTCTTTATTTCCAATTTAACTCAATAATTTAGTTTTAAGAAATATAACAAAAATAAACTCGCATTATATAAATTTAATTAAGCATATTGGTATACTCTGAATTGGTTTGGGGTACACTCAGTTTTCTGGATAAACAATTTTTGTGTTAGAATTTCTAATATAAAAAAAAATTCAGGTAAAAAAATTCCAATAACTGTGGTGACAAATTTTCCATAGTTTTCGTTTTATAGCTGTCGTATACGAGGATTTCAATAGCAAGAACTTTTTTTCTCAATCATGAAATTTTTCCTTATTTATCATACTAATGTGACATTGTTAGTATTACAGAGGCCAGTAATATATTCTATAAATAACAATAAAAATAAATTAATTCAACATTATAAACTGGGAGGCTTAGATACCAAGAGAGTTACACTAACATTGCTTAATAAAGCTACAAGAGGGTATTGGCGAGGAGCCTCATAATTTTGAACTATGGTCAAGTGACGAGGATGATACAGCAGCTGGCACCCCACTCCCTTAGGTACAGTAATCTCTAAAGACGCGATATTCCCAAGTTAGAAAAAGCTCACGAAGTATACAAAGAAGCTATAGATTAAGTGTCATTCGATCTTCGTTTAGAATTACGTCGCCAATATAGCATATTATGTTCTAGAGCAAGGATTCCTAACGTGATCCAGGTGTACCTCTTGGTGGTTTATGGAAATTAAAAAAAATGTGTTATTCCAGGGGTTGGAAACAATATTTCCAGTTTTAAAATTTTATTTTTTGATTTAATTAAGTATTGTAATTAAATGTCCCTTTTTATATATGCATAGATATGATATAAATTTGCATATAAAGTGAGCTACGCATCTGAAAGGAATGTTGTGTTGCTTTTGCATATTAGCTGTCGGTTTTCATCGGCCATATTAAATCTAAATTTTTGCTACTTTGAATATTTAATGCAGCATATCTGTTGAAAACAAGAAATGAAGTGGTCAGTGAATACAAAAGAAAATACAATAAAAAGTTTCGAAATCCTTATATACCGGGTATTAATATATATTTTAAATTGCTTCTAGTGGTCAGTGAATACTTCAATGTCATGAACTGGATTTTGAAACTTTTTTAAAAGTATAGGAGCGCGGTAATAAGACGGAGTATACGGCATACTGTAAACAATTTCTGAAAAGCATTAAATGTAACAATTGAGAATTTTCTTTTCAATGACTGGGGTATGAAACAATTGCATCAGCAAACTTTTTTGCTATAAGAAACAAGTAAGGCATAAAAGTTTTAACAAAAGAAATGTCAAATTTAAAAAAGAAAAATATTTGAAAGTTATTTTAATGTAAAGTTAAAGTAATTTTTCCAAAAAAATATAATTACTACCTATAAAAAAGATCATTAATTCCTTTAGGAATAATTGTTTTTCAATAAATCTACATGAGTAAATTAATATTTATCAAAATTTTTTATTTCCATGCTATTTTTAAAAAGCAGATATCCTTGTTAAGTTGTGAGAGATACATTGATCAACATTTATAAATATATACAATCGAATTGCATACACTGCTATATTGTATAATATAAATAAGTAAAAAGCAAACAAGGCCATCACAGTTGTATAACATCAAGTAAACTGCAACTTTTATGTTTTAAGCAATATTTCTCCCAGTTCACATTATGCTTTATAATTTAATTATTCAAAAATATATTCATTACAGACATAACCGAATAACACTAACTGCTCATTTGAGTAATGATAATAAAGTTTCGTTTAGAGAAATTTTTTTTGCAAGATGTACGGGAAAACGGAAGATAGTTTCCCATCTCCCACTGGATATGAAATGCTTTTTTAAAGCGAGAATAACCACTGATATTTATCTGGTTGCAAGAAACAAGTCAGATTTTTCAATGGAATGCCGGGATTTTATTTAAGTATAAAGCTTTTTTTCCCACATTTTTAAACACCCAACAACTTCCAAGAAAGCTACATTTTACGATCACACAACCCACTAAATGAGTCAAATCGCCATCAATGAGACGCAAGGGAAATTTCATATATCCTTCTGCAAGGAGGTAGAGTTTTTATGTTTACTTTCCTCTCTTGCCAAATGTGCAATGCTAATGCCTCTAATTACTTGCAAGTAAACTAAAAATTTCAAAAAGTATATTATACACTTGAAAGAGCATCAAAAAAAAAACGAAGTTTTCCCAGTCTATTTTTTTTTCATAATCGAAAATATTTTTATCGTTTTATAGTGTGCCAGATGTGAATTTTCAGACTTTTAATTAAAAATACTTACAAACTCTAAGAAAAATAATGAGAACGATGCATTTCATTCCACGTAATTAAAAGCAATACCCTAGATTATCAATAGAAAAGAAACTCCATAAGATTAACATTATGCTCGGAATTGCGTGTCAACGGGAGCCTTAAGAGTTTTTGGAATACCCCCATTATCTGTGGTTATATTTCATATTTTACACTTAAAATACATTATCCTGAATGGCATTACAATATTTATAGCTGGAGAAATCCTGCAAGAATTTGCAACAAATAACTTAAGAGCTGTTGATTAAAATTTAGATTTTAAAATGGAATCTTAATGCCACACACAATAAGCTGTTCCTTCTTTCATTATAGGCGTTTTTCTCCACTATTAAAAAAGGTGCTTATTTGGAAACTAATTAGATTCTCAAAACATTGTACTAACTAGTATAGAATTATTTCATGAACCCTCCAGCAGAGTTAACAATAGAATATTAGTAATAAGTCTGTGGTACCATGCCCCTTTAAGACAAAATATTTCTTTAAATATTAAATTCCGGTTATTAATGTGTCGAACCTCAATGAAAAATTTACTATCCCCTAGTATACAGTGTTCCAGCCCAAACATGCAGTCAGGGGCCTTTAAAGAATACCGAAACATTTTCTTTATTCCTTTATGTTATAAGTTTTAAAAAGTATTATGAAATATAGTTATGTATAAAAATTCAGTTTTAATGACTGGGACGAGCTTGAGATACTTCATTATGCATAATTTATAACTTTTTATATTCTTACTGCGACTAATTAAACCCCAGGGGTCCATGGAAGTTTTAAAATTTTGAATATATCAGTATTAAAAAAATATGGACATTTGAAGTATTTACTTCGTTTTGAAAATATCTGCTAAAAAGTAATACACATTCATGCTTTAAATTATAGAAATGCATATTCTGAAAGTAATAGGGTAGAAATAATTTTAAAATATCAAATGAGATCATTGAAACATGAATAAAAAAAAATAAAATATTAGAACCTATTAATAAAAAGGTTTTCCACATCTAATATAAAAACTGATTAATGTTTTAACACTAGTTTTTGAAGAATGTCTCAACTGATAAAAAAAGAATTTTAAAGTTTAATAGTACACGTTTGAACAACTGCTAACGAATACCTTTAGCAAAAAGTGGCAAGATCATGAAATGTTGTAGTGCAGGCATGTAATTGCTACATTTGGAATAAATCCCATTTTTAATGTTGTATGCAATGCAGTAGCTTGTTTAAATAAATTCAAAACACATTTCCAGATTTTTAATTCATTTTAATGACCATTTGGACTTCATTCAATAAATAGAATTGTAAAAATATATTAGATTCAAATACTCTTCTTGAAAATTATACTAATCTATATAGTAGCACTGAATAGCAAGGAATGTGATTCAAATCACTACATTTAGTCTTTATATAATATATTAAATTTCACAAAAATATATTATTTACATCATATAGGCCCGATTTTATTTTAAGGCAATTGTACATTACAGAAAAAGGCAACTTGTCTTGAAAAACTTAACAAGTAAATATACATTTGAAATTTGTATGCAGTATAACATAATCACAATCGGTCAACATACATTCTACAAGCAATAACAGTACAAACGCATTTCATTGAAATACAGTTTGATTAAGGATTTCACTAGATTTTATTGCTTAGTTCCATTAAAGGATTCAGGTTTATATATAAATATTACTTAGTAATCGAAGTCAGGTCTCAAAAATAAATAAAAAAGGCACATTTGTATATACACACACACACTTAATTTATTAATTCTTGGGAAGCTTTCAATTCCAATTACTGTAAAAGAAAAAAAAATAAAATCACAAAACATGTTAAATAACGAAAGTTTTAGACATTTTAAAACAATATTTTGAGAAGTACCCTTTCCTGTTAAAGATTGAATTCATTCAACAAATCGATCATCAATATCCAAATTAAACCACAATAAATTTTGAACAGGAAGAAAAGTTATTCGAGTTCTTTGAATTCAAGTAATTCCCATAATTGAAAACTACATAGCTGCTAATTGATACCAGTACTCTAGCCAAACTTTTTTCGGAATTGACGAAGGGCAGCAAACCTATGTTACCTTAAAAGATTTTATGCATAATCGTTGTAGTTTTGCTAACCCCCCCCCCGTGATTCATGAGATAAAACTTAAATTTTAAGCGCAAAATTAAAATGTATTCAATGTCTGAAATTCAAATAGGTATTGGGCTTTTGAGGGACACATTATTAAGGTAATATTTCATAAGTGTGCAAAATTCATTATGTTACTTTTGAGACTAGTACATTAAAAATTATTTAACCACTATACAAGAATATAGTGAAATAAAATTTTAACGAATCTTGCATTAAGAAATAATTTTGTTACATTTCCAATTTTTATATTGCATATATTGGTTAAATCAATTCTGATACAGTATCATTAAATATGTTGCTTTTAATAAAGAGAATACTGAATAAATATTTTTATAACAAATTTGATGTAGAATCTAAATAAAAGAATGAGTAAATATTAAAGTTGCACTATTTAGCTAATCTAGGGCTTTTAGTGACGGACCTCATAATTTTGCGCCATGGTCAAGTAATGAGGATGACACCTGAGCTACAGCCCCTCCCCTAATTTCTACACCACACCAATGGGAGGGAGTTTGAGTGACATATTTAATGTGCATCAGCCATCTCTGCACTGCAGGTATTCAGCAATATTGGGCTCAAACTCATGACACCTGCCACTAGTCTTACCACTTAGTCCAAATAAAAGCATAATAAAATGAAAAAAAAAAATGCAATAATTTCACCCATTCCATGCATCTAAATTACCCAATGCAGATAACTGCAGAGCCATTGCAACTTCACATGGGAAGATGCCCATTTAATATAACCACTACTTAAAAACTATTGAAGTGTTTTAATGAATTTTAATGTGATCTGAAGAATAATAAATTACAGTACTTCTAAGAGATTGGAAGTTAATTCATTGTACTATTTGTTAAATTCATTAAGATATTTCCACCAAATTGACAAAATTACACTGAATTTTAAAACTTAAAATAGTGATCAAGATTTTAAACAACTTTAAAGTAAAATATACTTACAACTTTTTCTTCTTCAATGCCATGCTTAAAGAAAATCATTGTTGGTGTTTCACTCCCATCTGCATTTTCTCTGTAGTCCAAGAGAGCAATCAGCCCATCAGGATTAGAGCTTTCCCCTACAAAATATCAAAGGTTTTACTAAGAATCCATGTTGAAAGCTATATCAAAATTCTCTCCAATTATAATATTAAAATCCAAGGTTGTGTTTGACTGTCTCAGAAACTTAAAATGCATTGCACCATTTAATATTTGTTAAAAGTGGTACCAATACTACTGTGCTGTACTTTAAAACAATTTATACAAATACATTTTACCTAGACCATTTATTTCAAATTGATAAGCAAACAAATAAACAAATGCATACATACCCATAAAAAACTGGCAATCCCCTACTTTTGGCAAGACTTTTTTGACTGCTTCTGTAAATTTAGATTTTGCCTCGCTTATTTCAGAATCACTCTTGTCCAATTCTTTCCATTTGTCCATCAACCTGTATAATGAATATGAAATTCATTAAAGAACTATAATATGAGGGAAAAATTCACATACACAGCCACTTGATATGAAATTTCAAAATATCAGACAAAAATATTTTCTAAAAGTTTGCTTCTATTTCGAACTCTGTATAAGCGAAACTGAAAAACGTTAATTTTGAATCAAGTCACCATGAGAGCAAAAATGCTTCTGAACAGGTAAATGGGTGGAACATTTTCTAATCAACTGTCAAGTAACATACCAACAAAATAGCCTCAGATTGAGTTACCAGAAAGGAAACCCATTTGTTTGGAAAATTTTAAATGATCCACTAATTTTATGGAAATAAGACTACTATGTGGGGGGGGATACTAAGGCAAATAGTAACACATTTCCAAAATAACAGACCAACAGAAACTAATTTTGGTACGTATGTTCCTTTTGTTAAGTTGAAACTCATTAAGAATGGACCTTACAGAAACTGACTTTCAAGGGTGGTTTCACACGATATTCATAAAAAATTTGTTTTCCAGCTATTAGACCAGCCAACCTTCTTGGAAAGAGTACCACTATGATACAAAAATTAAGTCCACTTCCAACTTTTCTATTAAATGAAAAAGAGACGAGAAGGAGAAAAATTGCATCTAAACCAAACTCTGATGCAACAGCCCTTAAGGGCCAAGGCCTACTATACCATTCCCTGTAAACATGACTTTGGGTGCTTAGGAACAGATGTTCTAATCAGGTGGTTAGTCTTGCATAGAACCCAAGTGCTTAGGTCCCAGCAAGCTTGGTACTCATTTATTGACCTACTAAAACAGAGGTTCCCAAACTTTTGTCTCATAGACCCCTTGCCATGATTTTCCGTTTTGAGTAGACCCCTGCTTATTTAATATTTAATTTTTGCAAATTTATCAATTTAAATGTCTTTGACAGCTGGTACTATTGCTCCTACTTTAAAAGAATTAAATTTTTTAACTGTAATGAAGTATAGTGTTTAAAATTTAAAAAGCACATAAAAATTAAATTATAAGTTATTTAATAAATAAAACTCTTAAACTAAAAAACTTAAACTAACTAAACAAACGAATTATTTTAATGGGAGGGATGAACTCTAGAACACACAATATCAAATTTTCAACATTCATTAGCAATCTTGTCTGGTTTAATCTTTAATCTCCTATGTTAGTTTTGTCCAGTTTTTTTTCTTTCTTCAATTCTTTGTTTTGGAGATTGGCAAACGGGCTGACACTCCTCCACACTAGCAATGAAAAACTTCCTTACGATATTCCATAAGTTGGGACATAACATGTTTGATTTTTAAAGCCAAAATTGCTGGCATCCGTTTCTAAACTTTTAAGATCTTAGTTAATCCTTATTAAGATAGTTCCTATAGCAATGTGATATTTTTTCAATATGACCAAATTCATTGCCTACTGTGGTATTGCCATAGTCAAAGCATTTTCACACAAACCTGGTTTTAAAATCTGAATAGTGCATTTAAATGCTGAACGTAGGTTAAAACGTTCTGACAAATTGTCAGCAACAAATTTAGAAAAAAATTCAGGACCTCCAAATATTATATACTTCTTTAGCTTAACTCGGGAAAGAAAAGCTGAAATGGTTCTTGTTGTAATAAAATTCATGCTGTCGCCTTGTAAATGCAAATTAACCTCTTTAAATTTAGTAAATAAATCTGTTAAGCAGGTAAAATTTGGTTTAAACTTAACTATAAATTTTCTTTTAAAATTAAAGCCATGATCCAGTTTAATGAGAGCTATCATACACCTCATGGACCCCCAAATTAATTTTTGGCTGACGTAGATCCCTTGGAAGTCATCATAGACCCCTTTGGGAATCACTATACTAAAAGGATGAAAGGCCAAGTCAACCTTGCCCAGCGATAGAAACCTGTACCTGTGATGTGAAAGTGATATGCTAACACTAAGCCATTTTAAAAATAAAATAAAACAAAAGAACAAACTTGCGTTTTATTGTTAATAAGCTCACATTACAGGTTTAATCAACTAAGTTAGGTATAAAGTAAAAAATGAATAGCTTGCAACATTTAATTATAAATAATGAATAGTCAGTACTTAATGCATGCTTTTTGAATTTTTACCAAGTCTTCTATTTTAGGGATTAGCTCTGGAAGATGCTAACAAAATTAGGTTGTTTTAGGTACAAATCAACTAGTTTTTAGCAATATTTTGATTATAATAGAATATTTATTCACAAACATATGATTCTGAGGGGTTTCATTTGCATAAGACACCACAGACACAACGGCATTTCAATAATAAACGGGTTTTTTTACAGTTTTAAAACTTTTCTATTTTTTAAATTTTCCATAAATCTTCACATGCCACAAGTTGTATTCACTGTATTAGACTTCAAATATGGCAAGCATGCTTTATTTCATTGAGTTTACTTTTCAATTATAGAAATTTGTCATGTCCCTATTTGTATCAAGAGGGTTACAAGAATGGGAACAAGTTCGATGTACGGACTTATTTTGAAAAATCGCCAAATTCTTTTTGGCGCCAAGGAAAGCATAGGGTCGCAACCCCCCCCCCCCGAAACGACATGAAATGCAGTACTTTGACCCCTCCCTCCCCTTCCCCCTGCTAAAACTCCATAAAATTGAAGCTCCCCCTCTTTGATCTAATCTCTCCACCTTTGTACGAAAATGAACGGCAGAATTCTTTTTAATTCTAGTAGGGAAAAGCATAAAAATGAGACATAATACATAAAATAAATAGGCTAAAAGGGAATAGGAGAGAGAATTCCTTCATAAATATTAAACTAAAAAAGTAGTGAAAGGACAATTTTTTATGAACTTAATGTAAATAGAACAATGATTTTAGGAATACTGCATTGAATTTAAGAAAATCCATTTTTGTAAGCGATTTATAATAGTAATGAACAAGTTCTATTTATCATCGTCTCATTAAACCTAGAAGAGAAACATATTAAAGCAAATTAACATTAAAATTAAAGGAATAAAGTAAGATAATGAGAAAATTTAATTACATAAGCCTACAAGAGAAACTTTAAACTAAACATGTATATATTAAAGCAAAGGAAAATTAAACTAATAAAATTAAATATAAGGATTTATCTTACTTGTTTATATTGAATAAATTAAATAGAAATAACTTACCTTGCAGCATTTGATGCATAAAAAATTGTCACACAACCAAAATAATCACTTTTCGGCAAGATAGATCATGATAAAAATCTCGATTAAATCCCCCCTTCACAGAATTTGACCTAAATCCCTTTCAGCCCAATCTATGTCCCTAACAATTTCTAAAAACTTATTGAAACAATCCAGTTTTGTTCGCATGATTTCCTAAACATACATACAGCCACTAATGAAATTTTAAATCTATTCTATTGCAGGTAGGGAGTGAATCTGTAACATGCTTCCGAGTGCCTTCTATGGCATTTGTGTGGGAATTCGTTACTGGATTTACCAAATGAAGGCTATGATTTAACTTCAAATGATCAAACCCTTCTTGTCCTAAATTTTCAAATGCCTTCCATTTGTCAGTAAAATCATAGTTTCAGGCTTTATCCAATCTTTTATAGTGTTGACTAATTTCACAAGATCTGTTGTGTACTGCTACTAAAAATACCTTATTTGATCCTCATTCTACACTTCCAAATACCCACTGAATTCAATTAGTCAACTTCCACATAATATAGAATGACTTCAATGACAAACTGCCCCCAATCTGCAACTGTAGCAGAAGATAAATAGAAATACACTTTGGTCTCTTTTGTTCTGGTTCCTATGATCAAATGATTAGCAAGACGAAAAATCTTATTTAATTTTAGTTTGCTGCAACTGAATCACAAGCCATGATGCATGGTTTTAGTTTAACCACATAACTTTCTGCAAATTCATGATTAACCATCTAAAATAGAATTTTTCTTTCCAAACTTCATCGTACATTGCAATTGGAGTAAAAAAATTCTTATTTAATCAGACGAGTTTCTTTCGCAAAATCTAAAAATAGTTTCCTATTCCTACATATTTTGTAAACAAAATCAAGATCCCTCTTTATCCCAAATGTGGCCCTTTTGCTGGAAAAAGAAACAGGAGCTGTGTTTCTGACAGAACTTTCTTATGCTTGGGATAAACACTACAAATAGTCCCATGGTTAGTGGGAACAGGTTACAATATTTAAAGGTATACAAAATAACAAGGTTTTTAAATTTTAAACTAACCTCTTTGTAAGTTAAATATCTGAATTTGAACAACCAAAAATCCAAGATGAAGAAGGATGTCTTAGAGAGAATCCCATAGACCCCCCATAAAACAAAAACCCTGTGGAAACCCACTGGAAAACGGGGAATCTGGGTAGACAGAATCGCCGGATAAAGGCGACAAAAAAGTCTGTATATCGAACTTATGCCCAAGAATGTTTTCCAAACTCATCCTAGTTACTCTTAACCCTCTATACACGTCTTTTTCCCATAGGACTAGAGATGCTTCGAAAACGCACCACACCCCATTTCCCGACTTCAAGAGCTACAAAAGCAGGTAGGCCGTATTTTCCCCGAAATCCTTTCCCCCTTTAAAGGTTTAACATCATGAAAGAATTAGTGAGGGTTGGGATGACACAATGGACACAGGCAGGAAGTTTTATGGCTCACAGGGAACCCCATGCTTTGAACCCTGGAGCAATCAAAAAGGCTGGGAAGAATTTCTTTAGACCCCTTAGAGTAGGAACTAAGTTAGTGTTTGTAAATTTGCTTGACTTGAGATTATTGCGTTTGAATTAAATAAATTCTTTTAAGTTTTCGCAATTTAACCATTTTTTTCATGTTTTGAAAAGTTCCAATGCATAAATAAAATATAATTAATGTTTGATTTTATATTAATTTAAAGTTTTAACAAGCTGGGACGGTAATCTAATATAGTTGGACAAATTACTTTCAAGTATATTCTCTTTGCTTGATTAACACATTTTTTTCTTCACCTTAAAATGATCAAACAAAAACTTAAGTTTATAATACAGATATATTATATAGAGATATATAAAACTATATTTTATTGCTTCATTATTCTTCTCTTATAACCAATGCTTCAAAATTTAAAACCTTTTAAACTTTCCAACTGCTAAAAAATGAATTTTTAAACTTTTGGATCAAATTTGTAAAAAACTTTTACACTTTGATAAAAAGATAACACCAAAAAAACTAATTCACACAGATCCAATAGTTTTTCTTAAATTTTAAAGCCAGGTGTTCCGGGCATCTTACATATTGTAAGATACACCAAATTATATTTGAATTTTAAAAAAATACTTGAATTTTAGTACACTTCAGAGAGAACATGAATGAGGGTTTCTTCCCACTATTTCATATACAGTAGATGTTTATCTGAACGTTTATTATCTGGAGCATCAAATATCCAAACCAAAGTCCAGATTCATTTTCGAACAGTGCAATGCTCAACATTTGTTTTCTGTGAGGCCAAAAGTGACGGGAAAACCCAAGGTGAGGGATATTTCAGCTGTGTGATTTGGTAAACACCTGCACGGAATATTAGGTCAGTTTGTTTCAAAGTGAGGTGGTGTATGCATGCAATTCAGAAGACTGGATTTCAAATGCAAAATGACAAGATTGTGACTTCAGTGCAAGAAAAATCCAACCTTGTTGACCATGAAACGGATGAAGACGAGGACAACAATGAAGTAGCAAATGCCAACACGTTTTCTGCATTTAAGACAGCTATGGAGTAGTACGAACAACAATCAGAGTGCTGTTCTACTCAACTACTGCTGCTGAAGAGAATAAGAGACCTTGCATTGAAAAAACGAAGGTGTATAATGGTACAGCGAATCAAGGTAAAATTGCAACATTTCACACCTATTTTGTTTTCTCTTCAAGCACGTTTCCTGCATACGATGATTTTCAATATTTGTATAGTGTCCAGTATCATATACTGCATGGATCGCATTCGGTTTTCCTGAACAATTGCGTATCCAAACGGTGTCCGGTCCATATTGATTCTGATAAATGAGGTTCTCCTGCATTTGACCTTGAATGTCTGAATAAATAGTTTTTAAATACATTTACATATATTAATAAAAAGATCAATTTTAAATCTATTGTTAAAAATATTTATCTATGCAAAATTCCTCAATACTTTGTTTTAAAAGCTAATTGAAGAACAAGTAATTAAAAAATCTGGATATTTTTTTTAAATTAATAAAAAAATACCCAGATTTTCATACAAAACTAGGAATCTTATTAGAAATTTCGGAAGAAAATATTTAAGTATGGTGCACATACGCAGTTAAAAATTATTTACTCTTTGAGTAAAATATTAAATTAAAATTTTAACATAGAATCTTAAGCATGTTAATACATTTCGTAAATTTCATGCAATTCGGTTAAAAACTGTTAAGAGCAAAAAATATGCTGAAAAATTTGATGAATATACAATAAATTTTAGTAGCAAAGCCGAGAAGCTAAAACGGCGGAATGAAAAATTATGATCATATCTTGAAATATTTACTTTAAAAATCTGTGCATTAAGTTATACTTAATATTAAATAGTCAACATAATGATAATGTTAGAAGATGCATTCATGTACTATTAAAAAAATTATAAAGCTGCGAATGTTAAGAATTTCGTATAATTTTAAATTCAGATTTTAACAGATTGAACAGAAGAAAAAAATTATCTAAAATACATGATGCAGTCTGAAATGCCATAATCTTGATAAACAAGACGGGCAAGAAGCTAGGGCAAAGCCAGCTTAGGCAGGGGAGAGCTGGGCAAAAAGTGAGGGCCCCACAGTTTTGACTGGTGCCACTCTAGAAATTGCAGTTTTCAGGAAAAAGAATTACAAATACAAAAATAAGTCTTGCAATTTTTTCATACAATTTTATAGCAACAAATTGGGGAATTTATTTTTAATATACTTTGCTGTGTTTCACAATATCTAAGGTGACAAACCATAGTCCTTTAGATGGATTTGTACTACTTTTCGTAAAATGTACTCCTATTAAAACTTGAACATCCGAAATACACCTTTGTAATCTTAAAAAAAACTATATAAACTATAACTGCTAATTTTAATTTATGCAAATTATTAAATGTTTCTATTTAGCCATTTCCGTCCAAACAGTTTACATTAAAAAAATATTCGGACTCCCCTATTCATTAGGGAATTTTACAATTCCAGCAATAAGCTTTATTTTTCACTGAATAGGATTACATCACTTCAGGGATACCCCTTAGATAAACATTTATATGCTATCAATTGTAAATTAAACATTTTTCATTTAATTAGTTTTATTTCAGGAGGATCACACTGAATTATTTTATTCATGAAATACAAGTCTTAATGAATTACTTTTTCTTTTCAAACCTATTTGCTTAATATATATATTTGTGTATTATATTAAAATTTTGAACTAACCAAAATTATGTTTTTGCTCCTCTAAAAGCTTTTAAGATTTTAGAAATGGTCTTACAATCCATGTACGGTTTATATATTTAAAAATATGAATAAATTCTTTATAACTGAATATTTCTGTGCCTCGTTTATAAACATAAAAAATGCGCTTTATGCTACAGCTACAGTACTGAAATAAGTGGAGGATTGTATTTTCACATATGAATATTTGACTGCAGTTAAGTCAGATATTCAGTGGCGGATTAAGCGGGTGTCGGACCGGGCGGCCGCCAGGGGCCCCCAGCGTTGGTAGGGGCCCCAAGCTTGATGAGTGCAAAGGCCAGCGGCAAACCAACCACACCACCTTTGAACAAGAAATGAAAACAAAGATACAATGAAACCCTCGCTAGAAATTTATCGGTATGCAAGAGAAATCCTAATGTAGAAAAACTTTTGAAAATATTTTTAACAATACCAATATTGAATGCATCAGGTGAATGATCTTTTTTAGTTTTAAAATGAGTTAAAAATAATTTAAGAAGTACTATGGGAGAAAAGACAAATTTAACAACATGGCCATATTATATACAGAATAAAATGTTTTGGACAAAATTGATTAAGTAAAATAATTGATGAATTTGCCAAAGAGAAATCAAACTGTAGAGCAAAACTGTAAGCTCGTAAGTAAGGTTTTAATATTTTTTTTATATATACAGTTAAGATTTTTCTTTAGCTGATGAGTTTTAGTATATCACTACATTTTATTTTTAGAATTTCAAGTAAATGACTCCTTTCACTATTTTAGTTTTTCAACTCTTAAGCCCATGGGCCCCAAACCTTTTACCGCCAGGGGCCTCCAACTACTTTAATCCACCTCTGCAGATATTTATATTTCAGTTTCTTTACAATTTGAATAGAAGTTGTAAGCAATATTACAAAGAGGATATTGAATATAAACTCCATGGCTATTTAAAAGTGAAATGTTTTATTTTGATACACCACAGCTCACTCTAAAATAATACTGTTACATCTCTATTTATATAGTACCTTTGTTTTTGAAAATTTAGTTCTGATCTGGCAACAAGAGTTAATGATATTGCGGTTGATGCAAGATCATCAATAAAAAGCTTATGGTCGAAATTTTTTTATTTTTAAAGGATGAATGAATTTTAATATTTTTATTCATCCCATATATTATTCGTGACTAAATCATCTACAACTCATTTAGAATCATATGACCAGCTTCAGTAATATTTAAATTTTCAAATACTCTACATGTATGGTTTTGAAAGAATGTCTTCGTACATCACATCTCTTACTGTCTTCTCCACAACAGGCATTATTTTTCTATACTCAAAAAATTCTATACAAAATACATTTCCAAATGTTATTTTTTTTTTTAAAATTTGATATGAATACATTGCAGAATTGTCAGTTAGCTTCACTGAACAAAATTGTTTCAAGTGTACTGTTTTGAAAGACAAAATTGGGAGAAATTTCTCTCTCAATAGAATTTGTAATGACTGAATGGTGTGAAAGATGTGGTTATCGATAAATTTTTTGTTTAACACTAAAGAAAAAGAAAGATAGAAAATTAAATTTGAATAGAAAATGGTTAGAAATACTTTCTCATTTTGAATATATTCCCATTAAAATAAAAAAATTGACTTAATTTGCTCTGTTACAAATGCCGATGTAAAGAAGGAAATTGTTTGACTATGAAATAAAATTTAGAGATTTTTCCAAAAAAATTCATTTAACAAAAACATCACTTATAGGATTAAAATATATATAAATTAAAAGTATTGAAATCCCTCTTCATGTTACTTTAAATTTGAAATATAATTGAAAAGAGGAAGATTTTATTTCATAAATCTAATCGTCACATGTAATGATATTCCATTTATTCTCTTATTTTTTTTAAAAAAAAGTCACTTATACTATTTTGTATAAGTCACTTTTTAAAAAAACATTAAGATGTACTTGTGTTTTCTCATATTCCACAACAAATACAAGGTGCTTTTTCCTGGATCAAATTTTAATTTATTTTTCTTAATTTTCAAAAATTTTGTTTAGTGAACAAGTATTTTTCAACTTTTGTAACAACGGGGAATATATCTATCCTAGAACCAGCTAAGGGATTTAGCTTCTGTGATTCTAAAGTAAAGAGAAAACAAAAAAAACCCAAGGCCAAGACCGCAGGGGAGGGGGGAGCCCCTCTGGAATGAAGGAGAAAAAGAGAACTTCACTTGCTGAAGCGAGTTCATTCTAGCAGGAAGTATGTCACACTCAGCTGATTGCTAAGTGGGGGAATGTAGCTTTCACAGGAAAGCGGTGGAATGTTGAGGGGTGATGCCTGAAAGGATCTTGGCTGTTGATTGTGGGGTTGCTAGAAGTTCCTTGTAACTTTCTTAACAAGATTCTTTTGAGTTATTTTTTTTTAACTCTTCACCATATCAATCATTCCCACTTTTTTTACCCAAGATTCGCACAAGGCAATGTCACAGCAGTGAATGAGTTTTCTCCTGGTTTAAATTAACAAAGAGGGGAACTGAGTAATAAAATCTTCCCCTGTAGACCTCCTGTGAACTTCAAAGTGGGAAGGAATTAAATCTGTTGCCCTTTCAAAGGAATTCTCAAAAGTAAATGCTTTCTGAATGAATGATTTTTCAGGACAGAAACGCTCAGAGGGTTAAGTAACAGATTGATGAAATTTATATATTATGATTTTGCTCAAACCTAGCCAAAATAGAATAAAAATATGAAGAAAAATTATATTTCTTACATTGATAACATAAGTACAAGATTAGCTTTACAAATAATACATTGCACTTAACTGATTTTACAATATCAAAGTAAATCTTGGAACAGAGGTACACCCTTTTCCCTATAAATCACTCAGCATACTCTCAGGGAACAAGTATGTTAACGATTACATCAAAATGGAGAACTATTTTGGGTATATAAAAAAGCTTGGGGGATCAAGAATTTTAGTTCAAATAACCCATTTCACACAAGAGCTAATATTATAGAATTAACAAATACCTATAGCACAGAATATGGCATTTATTAGATTTTACAAGATTTAGAACTTCTTAACAAGCAACCTGTATTTAAATCAAATAAAATAAAACTCTGAAAGGAGTCAAGATGAAAACCCACCTTTCTCCAGTACCAGAATATATACGAAAAATTCAAAGACAATTTTAATAAATTGGTGATTTTTGATCCAAGATTTACATTATTCACCAATTAAAATGAAACAATTATGGTTTGGTAAAATTTTAATTCAAACTTACGATTTTGTGTAAGTCTTTAAATAATTTTTATAGTCTGATTTTGAAAAGCCAGTTTCTACCAAACGTTGGTTAAGGACCAAGTCAAGACCAGATTCAACAACATCTTCAGTTCCTTCGTCGTCATCACCTTCCTGTGAAGGGTTAGCACCATCCAACGTGATGTCACCTAGGCGTCGTTGTACATGCTACAAATTTATACAAAAAAGAAACAAATGATAAACATGCTGATATAGCTTGGCAAAACTTTTAATTAACTCTAGATCACTAAACATTTGCCTAATACACTACCCTTCAATGCAAATACAAAATTTACACTTTGTCAATCTAAGAAATACAAAACAATGTATGAAATTATTGCAACAAGGCTATTTGTGGAAAGCACACTTAATATCTACAAAGAGCGAAAGTTTATTTACTACTTTTCTATTTTTTAACTGAAATAAAAATGCATAGTTTTAAATCTAAGTTGAACAATTAGATACAACATAACACTGATTTCAATTCAACTTAGGAATAGTCAATTACCTGAAAAACCCACATTTACATTACAATTATACCATAGAGCTAGAATGTTTTTAAAATGCATACTGCAGTTCTTTTGTATTGACCAGTGATCCCAAAGTAGTCTGCATTGACCCCCCCCCCGGGTCTGACGACCTGTAAGGGGTCCATGTCATCGAAAAAATAATTTGGTTTCTTGATATGCAAATGGGAGTGTGACTCATTTAACCACAGTTCATGACTAATTTTTAAAGAAAATTTAAACAAGCGGAAACCAGATTTACTTTAACAGATATTTACAAAATTTAATGAGGTTAATTTGCAGTTCCTAGGCAACAGCATAAGTTTTATTAAAACAAGGACATCATAGTTTTTGCCCGAATTAAGCTAAAGGAGAGTAATATTATACATTGCAAATTTCACTAAGTTCTCAATTGGTCACAGACAATCTGCCAGGAAAATGATGTTTTAACCTAGATTGGAGAATGCTTTGTCTATGGTGATACCACAGTAGGCAATTAACTCAGATGGTCACATTGAAAAAAATGTCCGATTACGAGAGGAACTGATAATAGACAATAACAGAGACCTTGAAGCAAAGTTAAGAAACTGATGGCAGCATTTTTGGCTTTAACCCCTTGCCTCTCGCTCCCGTCAAATTCATGGGGTGAAATTTCCCTCTCTATTCCTCGTACCCGTGATATTTCCGGGCTGGAGTGTTGAAAAGTAACTTGCCATAAAAACTTGAAACAATCTATTTCTTAAGCCCAGAATACTGTTTTTTTAAATCTATACACCAGATGGCAGCACCAGATTTTTAACGCGTTTAGCGATAATTTTAAAAACTAAATGTCAACACAACAAACATATATTAGCGATACGGTTTTTTAATCTCAGGTCAAGTACTCAGTTGCACTCTTCATAAAAACACGTGGGTAAAAATTCTGGGAAAAAAACTGATAAAAAATAAATATATTTTTTTAATATTGTACACATTATACAGTTAGTCGGGAAGTAAATCGGATTGTGCTTTTATTACTTTTTTGTCACTGACTAAAATAAAAATATCGGAGCAGTAAACATTGTAGACCAATATATTAAAGATTACTGAATTGCTCGAAAACGAGGTAAGAAATACTACAAGAAAATATGGAACTAGTTTGATATCACGGGGCAGGGCGCCAAACGCTGTTTGCCGTGATTCCTTATCACGCCAAGCAGCGCATGCCGTTGGAATGAAATTCAAGATGGCGGCCTAGCAGTAAGACTCGCCAGGAAAATAATTTTAAAGAACTGTTTTGAAAAACATTAAAATCTATTTCAAATGAAGAATTTAGGAATAGATTCAGACTAACCAAGATAAACAAATTAATATCAATATTATATAAAAACCATATTAAGTAATAGTAATATTATGCAGTATACAATAATCTTATAATATAATGTTATAAAAATTATATATAATATTCATATAATACCAAATAGTAATAATTATTAGATATTCATACGGTATTACTTTTTATTTTATAAAAAAGAATAATCATCATATTGTAACATAAATAAGAATCGTACAGATATGAGAATACTCATTTAACATAATTATAAAAAACATCAAAATAATTGTAAATAAATAACATAATACTTAGAAATAAATAAAATAAAAATAACACATATGTAATAATTATAAAATAATTATTACAACTAATGTATATTATATGATTATTACACATTCGAATAAATTTTTTTATATTATTAATAAAATAATTACATAATATATATTAATATTGATAATGAATAGCAACTAAAAAGTACTGAAAGCTTGCTATGTTCCAAAAACTGCAAATTTCTTCAACGAATTTCATCGAACAAGAAACGGAAGGAAAAAAAATTTAATACGTAAAATAAATTGAAAATAAACGATTTGTAGGAATAAATAATATAACACTCATTCTTTTTTAAAAAAAATATCCTATTGTTCTCACCAATGATATTAGAAATATCCATATTCGAAAATAGCATTAAATAAAACAGAAGACTGAAATATAATTTGAATCCGGATTGCAATGAAAATGGTTAAATTGTAAAAGAAATAGAAATAAAATAGTCTGAAATTAATAGGAGGTTGCGTCCTATTATAGCCCACCCCTGGATTTTGTTCTTTTTGTCGCCAAGTTGAGCGATAAGTTCGCCAAGCTTGCAACGCTTCTTTTTTAATTCTTCAAAATTAAAGATCATTTTTTTAGTGACCGTTAGGTGTCTGCAACTAGTAATTTCGGTTAATTACGTTGGTTTCAGCAACCCTACTAACTATGCACGAGTAGTAAGGACCGTTACTATCTGATGCTTTGCTGTTATTCCACTAGCACGTGCGATTACCGGTTATTGTTTTCTAGACGAAAGCAAGGTTTATTTATTTTTTCAATTTTTTTTGTAAAAAAAGTAGTAATTATTGGATGGAGCTTTCGGAAAAAATAGTTAAAATTACGAAGATGCCGTCCGAAAAGAGGAAAAAGTCTGCATGATGCAAGGAAAGGTACGTGGTTTGGCAAAAGCCATTACAGTAATTTTAGAATGTGTTTACGTCTTTTTAAGAAGCTAAAATCATTCAGTATTTTGTTCATTAAGTTTTAAGAGTTTAAATTTTTCTCCTTCGAACATTGATTTATTCTTTTTAGAATGTTCTTAATTTTCTATTTTTCAACAGTTGAAAAGAAATTTCCGTTTTTGTCGTTCGGATATCAGTCTTTAGGATGCCCTTAATTTTCTGCTTTTAGAAGCTAAATCTTTCATTAATTTGTTCTTATTTATTTTTAGACTGTCTTAATTTTCTACTTTTCAGCAGTTAAAAAAGAAATTTCAATTTGTCTTTTCGATATCAGTTTTTTTTGTCCTTAATTTTTTTCCTGCTTTTAGAAGCTGAATCTTTCATTAATTTGTTCTGAACGTGGAACTTGGTCTCAATGGAACTTCGATTCCTTCTTTTCGTAATGTTCTTAAATCCATACTTTTCAAAAGTTAAAAAAGAATTTTTGGTTTTTGATCTTTAGATTTCAATTTTTACTTATTAGAATGCTCATCATTTCTGATTTTTAGAAGCAGAGATTTTGCTGAATTTGCTTTTTTAACGTCTGTAAAATTTCTTTATCGATTCCTTTTCCCCCCCGGAATGTTTTCCCTTTCCTACTTTTGAAAAGTTTAAAAAATACCTATTATTTTCAGAAGCTCGTATATTTTCTTAAAGCTCTAATGTTTTCCATTTTTGCTCCTTCGGACAAAACGCCATGCTTTTCCCAGTTGGCCTGAACTCTACTTTGACCAGTTTGTGAATTTGGCCTTTGCATCTCTTGTTTTGAAACTTATTTCACAAAAAAAAATTACTAATGTTTATTTATAATATGCAAAAGTGTAATAAAATTCATTTAATGTTTAAAACACTTGTTTTTAAAAATTTTTCGTCTTTGTTGGAAAGTAAACATTCAGTGATTATAACCCTAAATGTTTGCTTTACTTAAAAAATTAAATTTTGTTTTTCAAGCTAAAAATTAATCCAAAAATTAAAAATGAATACATATATTGAACATGTACTTAGTTTTATATAATTTTCTTGAATAAAAAAAATAGACACTTTTAGGACCGTTTTCTTAAAAATTAATTGATTGTTTAAGGGGTTAACCCTTTGAAGCGCGGAAAAATAAATTCGCTGAATTTTTCAAAATAAAATTATAAATGCAATGTATGGAACCCAAGAACAGAGAAAATACCTTTAAAAAAAATTAGAGTACATTCCCCCCGAGGGGGGAGGTGGTTTCATAGAAGTACCACTGCACACTTACGACATAATTCTCGGATGAACAAAAAAAAAATGATTTTCGTCAGATTTGTAAGTATATTCTTTATATATTTTGTAATAAATTTACTAAAATATGCGATATTAAATATTAGAATTACTTTTTAAATATTCAATAATACAAAATATAACTATAAGCGATTAAAATCAACTGCAATAGCCAGTAAAGTTTTTTTCATTGTTTCTTTATTATTAAATTATTAAAACCATGCAGTAATACTAAAATAAACCCCTCCCCCAAATCAATGGCAAAACCCCCATAAATTATTAGTTATTTTACTGCCTGAGTCAAAGAAAAGAAAAAAAGGGCTAAATCTCTCATGTGTGCGTGCTATAAGCCGGAGAAGAAACTGACAATTTTCATGTTCTAGGTGCACGGTGGTATCAGTCTGAAACCATACGAAAATATATTTATATAAGACACTTCATTATTTATCATACTAAAAATTAGTTATGCTATGAACAGCATATGCAGCAAAAATGTACATACCTTACTTTGAATTTTTGTCTATTTTTATTTGCTAAAAAAAATCTTTTTGAAAAGTGGTTAAAAAAGGCTTTTAAAATGATGCATTTTTCTCACAGAAATAAGAGTTTTCTGTCTCGTGCTGACATCTAGTGTCTTTTAAAAGAGTTAAAAGATATGTTTAGGATTAATGGTTTCATTGAAATACCATTGCACGTTTAAAGATATTTTTTAGAAAATGGTGGTTTCAGAGAGATACCACCGTGCGTTAAAGGGTTAAAAGATATTTATCCTGAATGGAATATCTTGAGAAAGTTTTCGGTTGCTTTTCCTAATGAGAAGTTTCAGTGCGATTGTGAAACTAAAGACAGGACACATCACTAACCAATGAGATTTGGGGTTAAATCTGGCAAGACTAATGACAAATGTTGAAATTTTGTAATTAAAACACAAGATTCATCCCTCCTATTAAAAGCATTTGTTTGCTGCTCAGTTACTTCATGCAACAAAAATTTTATGTATATTCAATTAACACGTAACAATATATTTCACTACAGTTTAAAATTTAAATCTTTTAAAGTAAATAGCTTTATACCAGCTGTCTTTGAAATTTAAATCCTTTAAAAGTAAGTAGTGCTATACTTCCTGTTAAAAAGACATTTAATTTGATAAATTTTTGTTCCAAAGCAGTACATTTCTTATTAGTGGAAATGCTCCATGGGAAGCAATTTCCTGCAACATTTGGTTATTTGTGTACACGAATTAAGGAGAACTTACTATTTAAACAAGAGAAATGCATTAACCTCCAACAGATATGACAAACATTCTGCATTTTGAGACATGCTTAAGGGTAATAAAAAGAATTTAAATGACTTATTTTCAGGAAAAATCAATCAGTTTTATTTATTAGTGTAAACACAAAATTTTAAAATAAAGTTCTTACAATATTGTTAGGAATTTTTTTTTCACAATTTTGGAAAATTCCCAACATTATATTTTGACATCGGCCACAGAAATAATATCTTTAAAGTTCTTAGTTTTCAAAGGAATGGAAGATGCTATTTTGTGCAATGCTTTATTTAAATGTTATGAATAAAACATTGCATTTCTTTTATTGAACTGCAAGTCTTGAGCAATACTACAGGAGACTCCAACCCTTTACGAGTATGTATATACGGTTCTCAGATACCTTGGGTTATCTTTTCCATACAATTTGGCTCTTTTCAAAAAAAGTTCAACTACTGCTCTGGATAAGAAACTCATTAAGTTTAAACTGATTACTACATTAAATGGTAAAGAGTACACATCAATGATTTATAGGATGATTTAATTAACATCACAAGTATATTATAAATTTTACATAAGCTAACATTAAGAAAAAACCCATTGCTCAAAACTATGGCTAGAGCTTTGAATTATTTTCCTTGGGAGAAAAATTCAATATCAGCTTTCTAAAAACACACACACATTTCATGTTACTATCTTGGTCAACATTAATAAAAGGTAAGCAATTTTCATTGTCTTTTTTTCAACAACTAACATAGATCTATGATTTTGAAATTGATTTCACTTTGTTATATCTTTATCACATTTACTGGGCTATTTGGTCAACTTCTGCCAAACACTGTCTCCCTGTAGAAATGGGTTTACTAACCAAATCATTCAATTCAATCAAGATATAAACTCAATTCTAGGACTGAAATATTATCAATTTTTTTTATTAATTGTTCTTGAATTCAATACTTTCATATAATTCATATCCAAAAAAATTCAATTTTTAATCTTCTATTTGTTGCATCTTTCTGATGGCAACAACAGATTTGTTATGCAAGTGGAAGGAAAGTTTCGCTCAATATTAAATTCTTAATCTAAATTCCTGCAAAAAGCTGAGCCACAATTGAGCTTTCAACTTCCTTGCAGATAATCAGCAGATTGAAAAATTCTAAAAACTTGGAAATTATTAGGGTCAAGACTGAACGGGGAAACCAGGTCAAAAAGCTTTAAAATGGGACACTTTTAAGATAATTCATTCAAATTTCTCAAAATACTTGTAGATTTACCAGAAATTAATGTTATTAAAAGGAATATACATTTAAAAGAACATTTTACCAATGTTAGACAATGTGATTAACAAAATTGACACAACGAATTGTTCAGTCGCATACAACTTATGTTGTGGCTTGAACCAAAACAAATTTTCTAAATTAACTATTATGTTGCTTATAGCTTTTTTATCGCATTAGTATATTATTCTTACGGTTATCAACACATAATTCTTTTTATCAAGTTTAGAAAAACTTTGAGGTTTAATATACAATGTAGATTTTGCAGATTAATATATGGATTAAGCATGTCAAAACATAGAATATGTTTTAAACTTTCCTGTTGGAGGTCATGTATAATAAGTAAACTTGGTGAGAAATCACTAATGAATGCCTTTCTATGGTGATATTTTTATCAATAAGTTGGACATTCCCTTTCAAAACTTTTATCAGTCAAACCTCTAAATAATGAAGCGCATTTTCTACTTAAACTTTCTCTAGTGATTCAATTTTTTTCTCCCTAATTTTAAAATATTTCGGGACATTTTTACAATTAGTCTATCTTGCATATTTTCTGGTGATCAATGGCCCTGAACTTGTTTTCCCAGGTGCCTAACTTTTCAAACAAAAAAATTGAAGTAAAATTGCCAGATATTACAAACAACTAAATATAAGGTCCCATGCGGAAGTGCATGGTTAAAATTGCTGGTTATAAAATGTTTAAAATTACTTGCATGGTTAAAATTAAGAAACTGTGCAAGAGAATTCATTACTTTCCAACTTAAAATATTTTAAAGTTGAAACTACAGTGTATTTTTATCTATTCTTAATAAACTTTTACAGGGGCACAAGTCTGAAAAGCCATGATTTATCGACCCTTTATCTAAAAAAATATCGAAAAACCTTGTTTATAAAAACTACATTTTGTAGCTTATATATAGTTGAGCTAGATAACATCAGTCTTTAGATAGATTTGAGAAACCTTTCAGTCTATAAAATTGAGAAAATACCAAATATGTGTAATTTTTAAAATCACATGATCTTTACAATTCAGAAATTAATGCAATCTCTACCAAGTAAAGGAAAACTATACTAAATGCCAAGTTTACATAATGTTAAGTTTAGTATGAACCGAAGCAAAAAATAAATAAATTTGTTAATTTATCTTTTTTCAGAAAAATATTTAGTTTGTGCTGGAACTTATGTATAGCATAAAACTTCAGAGGAGCTGTACATCTCATTCAGAAAACTTCTACAACTATCAAATTTCTCCTCTAAGAAGTAATTATAATGAATATGAAAGCTAAACAGTACATTCTTTTTGATAAAAAAAAGTCTTAAGTCTTTATTAAAATATGACCAAGAACCTAAAATTCCATACTGAGACATCAATTATAAGCATTTAGTAAATTAAGCTCTAAAAGGCTTATTACTTTTAGATGAGTAAGCAATCCAAAAGGCACACATTAGAACAGGCTTTATCAGTTAAAATATGCAGCCAATACTTATCAACACTACTAAGTAACAAGTCAATAAAAAATGCAAAAAAATATCATTTTTGTATTGATGTCAATTTTTAATTTAACCTGTACGCAAATGTTAAATTCAGGGGTGCCTGTAATATTTAATCTATGTCAATGACCCATTTGATTTAACAGATTTCCGTCAACGTGGTTGAATCGTTCCGGTCCATATGAATGATAATTCAATCAAAAATTTTAACCTCCAAAGCTAGTGGCTAATATTAGAAACTTTCAAGCACTACACGTTGTTCACAATAGGGATGATTTCGGATTAATATGAAAGCGTAGTATCAAGTGTCAAATCTCCGGAGAAGCGAACAATACATAAGTAATCCCTACATTTGGCTCAGATACGCAGGTCATGTTAAAAGAATTACTGCCGAGACTCAAGATGCACAAATATATATTCATTCGTTGACAAGAGCGTAATAGATATATATACACAACATCTTAATCCTAAATACACAAATTAGGTTACGAATAAAGATTCTAGCAACTTAAAAACTACCCAGTATTACTTGTACAAGACTAATACCAAAGATCATCACTTAAAATTCACAATAATTAAACGAATAAGGAAAATATTAAAAGTTCTGAAAACTTGAAGATTTCATGATATGACGTTTACTCACCCTACATTGAACTTCATACAGGCACCCATCTACAACTTGATACTTGGAAGAATCAGTGAACATTTCATCACCTAAAAACATATAATGAATACATAAATACCAAAATAATGGTTTATTGAGAAAAAAAATTACACAACATATCTACTAACCAGTGATGATATCACGAAAAATAATCATGTTGACCGATTAAATGAAATTACGTTTAACACGTGCTGCTATTAAAATGTGAAAGGAAGAAATATTAAGCGCGCGAAGTATTTATCAAATTTTTTTAGTGAAAGTTACAGTTAAGAAGTCCCGTGCCTGAAAATTTCAAGATGGCTTTCCACTTGTAATCATTGGATTTTTGATAAAATAAATAGAGAGAAAATAAACGGATCCATGAACATCTTAAGCTAATCTCGGGATGTCTTTAGAAACAGGGGCTTTTTCACGCTTCAAAATACGCCAAAAACGCCAAGCAGCGCGAGTATCATTCTAATGTGGCTGCCATCTGTTAGATCTTCTTACTTCTGGCTACGTCACCGAGTTAGCGCAACGCGAAGTAATTTAGAACTAGAAATAAGTGGTGGAGTTCGGTTCTTCCGCAAGATAATATAGTCCAAAATATAATTACATTTTTTAAAGAGAATACATAAAAAGAAATGAATTTTTAATGTCAGTTTTGAGCTTATTTTGCATAATAAATTCTTAAAGATTCTTAGGATAATATTTTTAGTGTTTGAAGAGATTAAAATAGAAATTTTTTATGCATATTAAACGACATAAAAACACAGTTCCTTATTTCTTTAAATTCCTTTTAAAAGTAAAAATTCCAATTTCCTTTTGGGACACTTCATATTTTTTGAAATTTAGTAATTTTTGTTACTTTAATGTAAAATTAAAAATTATAGAAATTTGAGAAAATAGTATTGAAAAAGTTTAATTTTTTAAAGTTTTTTTCTCTTATCTTCTTTATTTATTACATGCTGTATATTTTATATATTTTTTATTTGTATTATTTTTTTATATAATATTTTTACAATAAAACTATTTTTGATTACTTCATATAATAACTTTTAAGGTAAAAATCAATATTTGATTTATACAAATCTGCAAATAAAATACTAAAAAAAATAATAAGATTTTTTACTAAAAATTTTATTTTAGTGAAAAAAATTTATACTTTATTCATTTTTTTTAAATTTTGTAACTTTTTCTGTGAAAGATTAATACAAGTTTTTACCTTCTTTTAGTTCGTTTTCCTTCAATAGCTCACTTGAATTGAATTACGCATGGATTGTCAATTGTTATAAGCAGGTTTTGGTTATTTTGAAGATATGTCTTATTAAAAAAAAAAGGAAAGAATATTTTTATCACTCAATTTTTCCTAGTCCCCCCCCCTTAATATCAAAATATGTCAAATTTTTAGTGGATACATTTGATCATCTTATTTACTATTGCAGTTCTAAAATTAACTACTTTCTTGAATAATTTTACTTACATTTTTTAGACTTGTTTCAAATTTAAAATATGTTAATCAATATTTAATTATTGGAAATGTTAACTCTGTAAATTGTTTTGATGGGAAGACGATGACGAAAGATGGTATATCATTCTTCTAATGCCACACAACACCACATTCACTATAGGGAGAAAAGAATCAAATTCAAATGTTTTATCCTTTGCATTCCATTTTTCAAAATTCATTTATTCAAGTACAAACGCAGTTTTAATGCTATTCTTAAAAATGCAACTATCTGTCCGATTGAAATTTGGAGAATATTTCTAAAAATTTCTATAGCTTTCTTTCTTTTTTTTTTTAAAAAAAACTACCGCCAGAAATACGCATTAGTGTGCGATATATTTTCTAAAATTTATTTTTAAAATTAATACAACCGAATTTTTTTAATTATTTAAATATATTTTAAATAGTTTATTTCATTCTTTTGTCAATGAATTATGTATAATTTGAGAATAATTCAATTTTTTTAAATGTATTGCCTGTTGCGAAAGATGCATTAAAATTTGCAATAATTTTAGGCAATTGTCATATTAATTAAAAATGTCAAATTTATTTCATTAATTGGAGCTTCACAAAGAGAAAAAATTCGCTATCAGTGAGTGAGTGAATATTAACGTCACTCTGTTCAGCTACACGAGGGCTTTTGGTGACGGACCTCGTCATTTTGAACCACGGTCAAGTGACGAGGACGGCACCTGAGCTGGCACCCCCCCCCCTTTCCTAACTACCACACCAACGGGAGGACGTTTGAACTCTCGACAGATTTAAAGTGCATTTCTCCCCTACACCACGGGTCTTTAGTGGTACTAGGCTCGAACTCATGGCATACCTGCGATGTCCCGATACCTTGACCACTTGGCTACCGCGGCCAAACTCGCTATCAGAGACTGCTGGAAAAAAAAGCTGGAAAATTTTTACTATCACTTTGCAACACTAATTAACAAGAAAATGGAAAACAAATGTTCTTGAAAAAATATATAAACAAAATATGTTTATTAAGATGGATATCTTAATTTTTTGATTTCGGACAAAGCTTTTATTTCAGTCTAGATAGTAAAGAATATTTTAATTGAATTTCAATACAACTTATCAATAGTTTGTTTTTCTATACAGATCAAGCACAAATCCATCGTTTATGTTAAATAGATTTACAGTATATTTATAATAATTTTTTGTGAATTTAAATCCAACATACTGGGATTCTCCATTGACTTCAGATACAAGAGACTGAATTCATTACACTTGATTCTCAGGCTTAGACTGAAATATAAAATGTTTTTTTTTTTAAAAAAAAGTATTGTTTTCTTTTTTCAACTCCATATAAATATTCAGAAAGAATTATAATTACTAAATTCATTTCATCAGAAATTTTTTTTTAGTTTTCACGCAAACGGAGTCAAATAAATTTCTTTTGTAATTTTAGTATTGGAAATGTGCCACTTGTATCGCTGGCTGATATATACTTTACAACTTTCTATTTTTGACGTTTTTCTTATAATTGGCACTTCGATTTTACTCCTTACTGTCGGGGCTTTTCCATGTTTTTTTTTCCCTTCTTTGCATTTTTCATGAGAATTTCATTTTCTTATGCAACACTATAAGTGTTACATTATCTAAGATGGGAATTTGACCTTTGTCCATGATAAGTAAAATGGAAAACCGAGGGGGGTGGGAGTTAAACTTTTCTGTATCTGTATCTGTCACCGGAGACTGGAACTTGGTCAAGTTCCTCCGCTCCGTATCTGGAATTCTAGAGACTTTGCGATGTTTTCGTGGTTTGGGGTGGTGCTTCGTGGAGTGTGAGCCAATCGGAGTGAAGTACTTGGAAACTGTGGCGAGGATTGCCATTGGTAGTGAACTGCTGGTATTGAATGACTGCCCGATTCGTTTGAAAAAGTGATTAAACTATTGAGATAAATAAAATTAATGATAACATACGCTTGCCCATCTGGGCGCGGGCACCGACCATACTAAACGGATCAAATCATACAAAAAAAATTCTGAGAATTATTACTAACGCACTTGGTAGTTAGGAATTCAGTCATACACAACGACTTACATATGGAGCGATAGATAACTACATCACTAAGCTTTCTAGAAATGTTTTAGAAGTATGAAAATCATGACAACCCATTAATTAAAGCACAAACATTATTACTTATCCACATACTAAAGTTAATTTTGCATACAAATCTTCTAAGTGGGAAGTTTCCTTAAACCCCATAACTCAACAAAAATACTTAATTACACATTGAATTACATCACACGCTTCCCTACTATCTTTTAAAACTGGGTCAGATGAAAATAGCTGACGTCATTCCCATTTTCACCCCTGGACGCAGGAACTTCGGCGTTTTCGCCATCAATGCTTCTTCCCTCCCTCCCACCACGTTTTCTCCGAAGGTTTATTTCGTGACGCTTTACCTCGTACATTTTGCCTCCTCCGGAGGCGTCATTCTACTAATGGTCTTTCTTTTTCACCCTATCTTCAGGGATACTGGGTATAAGCCATTTTGGCTGGGACCCGTCATATCTAATTTTCGTAGATAAATAAAATTGGCATGGTATTGAGGAGAGAATTTACTCGTCTAGGAAGGCTTCTAGTAATAGATAAGCCTGTGTTTTAGGATCTTTGATTTCTTTGATTTTATTGATACTTTTTAATAAATTAGGGTATTGTTTAAGGATATTTTTAACTATTTTAAAAAGGTCTATAATACTCTGAATGTCGCTTGCGCTACATTCAGGATCGTTAAATAATTTAGTTTGGGGATGGCTTTGTCTTTCTTGGTTATTAATATTACTGTTTTTTTTGGGGGGGGGATGTGTTTTGTTTTCAGTTTTACCAGCTGCGATGTTAGCGAAGGAAAAACCCTCAACAACATTTTTGCTGGTAAAGTTTCTGTGGTTTCTAGCGGCAATGGGTGCACCTTTCTTGGGTTTGGGGAAACTGGGACATTTAGTATAACAGGCCGTATGGCCATATATTTTACAATTAATGCAGTAGGGGTTATCCTGACGCTCTTTGATACTACATTCTTTCGTTGGGTGTTGCTCTCCGCACTTTAGGCATCTGACTTTCATGTGGCAATTGGCCGCTGTGTGGTAGAAGTTGTTACATCTGTAACATTGAGTGGTACCCTTAATAGAGTACCCCTCTACTACTATCTGCACATGACCAAGATGCGTGAGTTCAAAAACTCGGGTGTTGACCTCGTTTCTGGGGAGGGTGACCATAAAAAAGGGTAATGGGAGCTTTGTTCGTTTGGAAATTAGCTGATGTGAACTGGTTATAGTGAAACCTTGTTCTTCAAGATCAAGGGTTATTAATTCTGGGGTAGTATATCTAGGGAGGCCTTTAATTACTATTTTAATGGGTCTAATTTCTTTTGGGGTTATTACGTAGAATTGGTAATTTTTATCCTGCTCAAGTAAATGTTGGAGATCACGGTATTCTTCATCTGTGTCTGTGAAGATTCTAAGGTTTTCACCTGCAGTTTTAATATTGGCATTAGGAAATTTTGATTTAATGCAATTAATTTGATCTCTAAAAATTTTTTCTTGGATTTTAAGCATTATAGGGGGGGGGAGGCTTGCGAGTGGGGGGAGTATCTTTTGATATTTGACTGGGTTGTGAATCCTGATTTTCGAGATTATCAAAATTATTTTGGGTCTCGATAGGTTCAAGTTCTTTGGTTGGGGTGATCGACCGGGCGGTTCTTTTAGGAAAGACAAAGCCATCCTTATCGGTCTTTATGCCTTTTCGCTTTTGCGGAGGCTTGGTTATTAAGTCGGGATCTGAGTTTTTAGTTTTAAGAACCGTATGATCAGGGCAGTCAGGGTCAATACAGGGTGGAATATTAGCAAGTTCACTTACCATGAGTTGCCTTCTATTTATGGATTCCTTCTTCGCTTCAGATGTAATCTGGAGTAATTCATCATTTGCAGGGCCTTTGGGTAGGGATTCCAACCTGGCGTATCCATTGATCATTTCTTCCTGACTTTGTACTTGAGAAATGATCCAGGCTCTCTTTTTACAATCCGTGTACTTGAGTACATGTGGCGGCATAAATGCACGTTGAGCGTTGGTGTACGATTTGTTCGAAGTCGTTGAAATGTCGGAATATACCGAATGCGCATCCATATCAGAGTCCGTGTCTGTCATCATCGTATTGTTAGAGGCAACCCCCTTAACCATAAAAGTCCTAAAAAGGACTGTAAGGGTCTTTAAGTGCTCTCTTCCATTTCAAAATATAACAAATTAAAACTTTCCTAAAAGTGTTTTATGAAATTTGAAATTTGATCTTGTTTACGAAAAACTGCATGGTAAACTACAATTATTTTGAAATAAATCGACACTAATTCTTATTGAAATCTACATTAGGTTCTTGAATCAATAACACTGATACAATGCAAATAGAGAATTGTGAAAATTACGATGTTTCATTTTGACGAACTGTAAATTTGCAGTCTATTTACAGTCAATACATCATGTAAACAATGTATACGTTCATTTCCCAAGAAAATCAAAATTTTGTTGTATGAAGCACCGAAAATTGTACATCGTTATAAAGAAAATTAACGAAAATTCAGTGAATTAATATTGTTTAATAACAGGATTTGTATTAATTTGAAGGAACCCACTTATCATCATCTTATCTTTTCGACCAATGAGAATCTGAATTTTTGTTAATGTTAGCTTATTTGATTTGCTTAATAAAGATCAGTTTAAACATAATTTGCTCTTAGTTTTATCTAAAATTGCTAAAGCGCTTTTTGTTATGGATGACCCAAGTTCTGATACATCTGACCCACCGTATAGAAGCAGGCATGTTAAATCTTTGATACTCGGGCCATGAACTATTTATAATAGTTGAGGGCTCGCGTGTTTTTCAATGTTAAAATTATTAACAAGATTTTTAGAATGATTATATCTTATTATAAAAATCAGTGTATTACAGCATATACATATAATCATTTTATATGTCCTTATTTTAAAATATGCATGTTTAGCTTATTATTAAAAAGTTGTAATATATGAAATACAATTTAATATTTTTTATAAGATATTTAATGCATCGTTTATTTTCTCAAGCAAGTCGTCAAACTGTTAAGAACCTATTATTGTTAGTATTTTAAGAAATGATAATGTTTACTATTTAATCTGACCTTCATAATCTTTGTTATTTCGTAAAGGAAAAGTTCTCTAGCATAACAAAGCTTCCAGAAGCTCATTCATTATAATGCGTAACAAATGATAAAATTTAAGAAACCGATCTGCAGATGAATATGCATTCAATCTAGTTTGTAACTTACAACATTTTTCTTCAGCAAAGAATCAAGTAATATTTCAATAACTCTTTCATATAAGATTTCAACAGAATAATGATAGTAAAGTTAAAATTAAATTGTAATCAAAATTTATTGTAGAAATCAATGATCCCTGAATTCATCTTTAACAATTTAATTTGTGAAATATTCTTAAATTTTATTTGGTGATTGAATCAATGTTCTGAAAGCTTTCAAAATAAGAAGTTTTTATGTTTGTAATAATTTTTGTTTGAAAGCGTTAATATCAATACATTGTACACAAAGATTTTTAGCCTTGAAACTTGTTGATCTGTAAGGATCAACAGAAACCAGGGGTTTTATTTGATACTACATCCACCAGTTTAATCTTGAATCTTTTTCATCTTTTCATCTTTATTCAGCATCATTTCCTCTTTTCACTTTAATCACCACATTCATATCTTCTTTGCTTCAAAAATAATACTTAATCCAGAAATAAAATTGTTTTAACTACTTTATATCGAACCATTGAACTTCGATAATCATGGGTTGACTGATAGATTCATTATTCTATATCTTCCAGAAAATGAAGCAACACTGCTAAAGTACATGCTGAATATAGCCTACAATTTTATTAACCATTTAAAATAAGTATTATATCCAGTTCATTCCAGAACAGTGAATTTAGCGGTGAAAATAATACAATGATGTTAAAGGTTGCACCAGCGCGTTTTGCTTACTTCTTTAACTTCTGTTTTAATAATACTTTTGCAGTAGCGCTGTCATTCACAAGACAAACCAACTTTTTCCCTAAGAACACTTTGTCTCAAACTTTTAAATGCATCAAATCATCTGAATTAGATAATAGATGACACTCGACTCATGTTCTCAACTATAATTCTCGATCATTTCATCACTTCAATGGTACAGATTTCACTTACACTTGAAATCTTTTAGAAGTTTCGGACATAATATATTTTTGGTAGACTGCCGCCATTATTTAGCGATCCCAGTTCAACAAATTTTGTAGAAAATAAAATAGTTAAGAGGTACGGCACAACAAAATTTTACTGAAATAAAATAAACTTAAAAGAACAATGAGAAGGAATCAATTATTATTTTATCAGCGTTATAAACTTTAATTACATGCCTTGCACTGCTCTAATACCCTCATCCAACAAACATTTCCCTTCTTGATTGAGTCTAGCTTCCTGATTATCAGCAACATTTACATGGGTGCGCGCTAGATCGATAGCAATATGGAAATTCGCTTTAATTAAGCATTCATTATGAATTCTTCTTATAAGTGGTTTCGACGGTAACTAGATTAAGTGCATAACTATAATTGTTTTACTCAGTATTGGCTGTCTAATCAATTATTGCGTAGCTATAGCATCACAGGCACGAACTGAGTCTGGGGAGTTTGAGCCTGTAACCAAACAGTGGCACATTAATATCGCGGTTAATTGGTGGTGGTTAAGTTGAGGTGGTGCAGCCCATGTGCCGACCTCGTCACTAACCAGCCTTGTGCGAACACCCCTGAGTTGAGAGCATTGCAGAAGTTACATGATCACTCACCTTCAACAAATAGTGAATATTTTTCCTTTTTGAGAGTTGAGTTCAATTCGACACTGTTTCACAAAGTTTGCAACATATGTGAGCGGCAGTTGTTTTTAGATTGTTACAGGACTTTTAAATTATATTCCTTAGCGTCTGAATTAGTTTAATAGCAGCATAATATTTTATTCTGCTGGGTCAAAATATTGAGTTCTATTTTGCTGAAATCGAGTTGTCCACTGTCAGTCTGCACTTTGTTACTGTCCTGAAGTTTGATTATAGCTATTAAATAACTTGTTTAATTGAATGAAACCAAAATCCACTTCTATTCAAACTATTGAGAAGCCACATTTTGTCTGGCAATCTAGGGTTTTTAAATTTAAAATAATACTTCAACTTGCTTTTGACGCACAGTTCATCTCTGCTTGATTGACTCTTCAGAGAGAAGGCCAGGTTAAATACACGATGAATCGTAATGCGATCTTATATACAAATTATTTCATAAATTCCTATAGAATTTAATAAAATAATAATTTATATGTAAAATTAGGCGAGAAAATTAATAAAATATTAAAACACTTTGCATTTAAAGTGCTTAGTTTCTATAATTAACAGCATTTTTAAAACAAAATAGATAACATAGGTTAATTTTTGTAAAGTTAAAGTTTAACTGGAAATATGAACAAAATAAAACCCCTTAAACCCTGATTTTGTAAAATGTAATATTTTGTAAACAATCTTCGCGGGTCGCAACTCCATGACAAAGTGCTGGGTTGCAATGCCTGGTAGAGCATTGATCTTTAAATTTTTCAACCTACGAACCCTACACGCATTAGGTTTTCTGGAACTCTGAACTAGAAAATGTTTTAGTGTGAAGCTTCATTCCCATGGTATTTTAAAGAATCTATCAATCCAATATAAGAGTGGATACACATGTTCTTAATGACTTTTTAACAAACTCTGTGAAGTAGTATCTTTGAGATGAATGCAACCTCATTACATAGTTCTGAATTTATTTGGTTTTGTAGTCACAAACATTGATTCTCGAACACATGTTCTACAAATAGCTGGGAGAAATATATATTTTGTTGAATTTGCAACAGAAAATTTAGGGCTGTTCTTGCTTCAACTTAGAATGAAACTTTTTCAATTCTTTTTATATTATATAAAAGTTTAAAAGGCAAAAAATAAAGCGTATCATGTACTAAATAAAATTTTCAGTCAGTGAACAGGACGGATTTAGATACTTGTATTTTAAACTTCATAAGAACGTGAATCCATTTTGCATACATACGCTAATAAGTTTTTGCTTTGTTGGATATATAACTACTGTTCCCATCAACAAATGAAACAGTAATAAAGAATTACATTATTCTCTGATCCAAATTGAAATATGCAACCGCGTAGCAACGGTAGTCAAGGGGCGAGCTTTGTTGCCTTCCTTTTTCTGCCAGCTCATGGTTGCATGATTCTTGTACCAATGAAGATCGAATTTAGAGAGGTGAAGTTATGTGTTGTCAGCTCGAGTCTGCATTATGGAGGGCGAGTAGCTTCAGGTAAGTTATCCTCGTCATTTTTTTAACATAAGCCCGATACATGAGCTGCGGCTGTGGAGCTGTAATTTGAATCACATGTAAATTAATAAAGTTGGTTTATTTAAGCATTTTATGATTGTAGATTTGCATAGATTTACCACAAAAGCTATTATTTTGCACGTAATATTTAAAATAAATAAAAGAAATGAAGAAACAATCCTGTGAGTATAATATTAAATATATCGTAAAATTAGCTGTAAATTTATAGATATAAAATTTATCTTTCGTAACAATTATATAAATCACAGTAGAATTTAGGTTATTTTATTACCACTTATTGAATAAATAAGAATATGACGGCGCAAAAGAAATAACATAGAATAACAGCATTTTTATGATTTTATTCTCGCGCTTTAAGCAATGACAACCAATGAGAATACTGCCTCAATTAAGTTAACTCTACCCTAATAGATTCACAAACAAAGTTGTTGCAATACTAAACACAAAGCTAGCCAACAAACTTCCGTAAAAACTTTTTGCTATTTTCGTAGTTTTATGGCTTACCATTAAAACTGCTCACATGTTTTGAACAATTCATATGACGAAGATATCCGAAAGCAAACAGCGGCGATAACAAGATCATCGTGATTTATATCTGAATACTTTTTACTTCTTTCCAAGAAACTGGCGAAATTCCAGAGACCCTATGATTATTACGCGTAATATTTTTCAACTTCCATCTATGTAGTTAAGCCGTACTGAGTCGGTACCGTTAACCAACCTAACTGACTGCTTTGACCACCTGATAGGCAGCGGCGGCAACCAAAATAAATGTAAATCGATAGGGCTTATACGATTCACACGCACCACTGGGAAAGCACTCTAACCGCATATCGTTGCACCGCTATGAGGTTTGTACTGAGAAATTTTCAGTCGGGACACAACTCAATAAGAAGAGTACCATGACAGTATTCCGTCATTTGATAAACGGTAAAGGATTCGGAAAGCGAGGTGATCTCGTCATCCTTGTAGTTAACCGAATCTAGATTTCAAGTCATTTCGATAATTACCGCAAACAAAATGGGGTGTTCGAATAAGCGCTTCCAGGAGCAACCGGAAGGAACAATACTGACCTTTGCACGAATGCAATGAATGTTTTGAATGCCTAGATCCTTCGCATGTTATAGAGAAGGCGACAAACCTATTATGCCTTAAGGAGGAAGGTGAAGGCTGTTACACGAAGCAACTTATAAGGGAGAAATATTATAACCAAGCGCAAGAAATGATAGGTAAGCAGAAAATTAAACCTGCTTTCATTTTTATAAGGTGAAGTTAAATTATATACAACTAAATGTAGTAAAGAAGTACTTATGTTATACTAACATATACTTCGGTATATATATTTTGCTGAAATAAGTTAGAGAGTTTACAGTTTGATTCGACCCAATTATCTCAAACAATACGAAGAAACACCGATCTTCATTTACATTGTCATTACCCTGAATCTATAGATTAAGAACGAAGAAATGTTTTTCAGTTATATTTACGTCTTTCAAAGTAAAAAGTTTCTGAACAGTGTGAAACAAATTTTAAAACTTACTTGGGAAAATTAGATTGCCACACTACGTCTTATTTTTATTTAACAATCGGATTTTATTAACTCTCATGACGGGCTGAACGCTTTATGTGTAGCGTCAACTTTGAAGGAATAAACACATTGATCCGTTGATCGCGTGAATTGGCTGAAGGAGAAAGCTTGTTATTTTAAAGAATAGAATTATTATTTCGTAGACCAGTTTTCAATAGAACGAGAATTAAAGGATGATTTTACCATCTTGTGAGAAGATAATTCTATGCTTATACATTTAAAATTCATATTGAAATATGATTATGATTCATTGCTTCCAAAATTTCTAGTGTTTTAATCTATTTTAAAGATCTTGATTATTTGTACTGGTGTTTGAATCTTTAATGATATTGGCACTATCTTGTTTACATCTGTTGCGATAAAATACTTTCTGTAAAAACTATATGATAAATGGTCTAGTGCAATTGCATCGATCAAAGGATGTTAATGTTTCTAAAGAGATGCTTTTCTTGAGTGCTAGATCTGTCATTGATATTCCGTGGAATTATAACTTGTGTATTACTGGAACCATATGAAATTTTCACTTAAACTTTAGAGATTTCTTGTGTATCCAAAATTTGGCATATAAGTTATTAATAACTCTTATCTATAACTCAACATCTCATTCAAATTTTAACCCTTTGAAACGTGGTGCGATTTAGTGATTTAAGCGCATAGTTGTGTGACGTCAATAAAATCAAATCTTGCCCCATTGAAACTGCTTGGGATTATCTGCAGTTGCTGTTTGAAAAATAAGCTGTCTTCGATTTTTAAATGTAAATATTAACAAAACTGTCAGGAAATGTATCTGTGTGTTTTGCTTACGTAAACGTCTCAAAATATAAATAACATTTGTGTTCATAGTTAGTGTTAAGACCATGTTAATAGCTATTTTTATCCCTATAATGACGGATAGAAAAATTATTTTAAACCAGAATTTGGTACTCATTCACAGAACATAAAATTCATTGAATAAAAAGATGACATTCTATTTGCTTTCAAAATTGATTCTGAATAACTTTAAATTTTAAATACTTCAAGTATTTTCGTTGTGAAATTAACCATTTTAAATTATTACCCCAACTAATATCTGAAATTTAATATTTTTAGCTTACAATCTTCTTGTCTGTACTTTTTCAATCCCCTTTATCTACATATTTTCATTCTTATATCATGCTCTTTTATTACTTACTCGATCATTCATAAAATCCTTCGGTCTAATAATAATGGTACTGTCTTGCCGGTTAGTGGTATCAGCGTTTAGTTTCAATAATGCAATATAATCCTTGGAGAGGCGAACTCATTTCATCCTGAACCTTGGAAAATTGATTTCATTTTGATTAGTTGAGCATATGGATGCTGTCGTGTGTCCTTGTCCAAAAAGACTTTCGGTGCCACTTGGGGCGTAACAAAGTGTAAGTGGTACTGACTGTTATGGCTGCGTGTCAGCGAGTTCGAGAACACGTACCAGTCGATGATCCACTGTACAGGAGCGATGCACGTTAACCTGTGAGCTCAAACGTCATTCCGTTGATGTGGTATGAGATGGGGGCAGCTAGCTTGGGTCTTGTCTCGTCATTTAACCATGTTTCAAAATTACGAGGTAGCCGTAAAGCCCTCGTGTTGCTGTACAGTGCGGCGTTAATATTCACTCGTAGCACTTTGAAATTAACAAATTGATGTGAAAATCATTTGCGATTCATGTAATATAAACAATATATCAAACCGAAAGCTAGACATAGTTCTGATGTGTTTGAAAACTCAATGTAATGTGACTTGCTGGTTAACTTTTCAAAGTCTTTAACGGAAAGATGACTCATTGGTATTGTAGCAATGCAGCACTAAGTGTGGCCAATAATATTTGATGATACATTTCATTGATACATGCGTACCATGTTTGCTCTGTAATACATCCATTGTGTTTTAAGGTTATAAATGCCTTACCTCAACCATCATTGTTTGCCAGATTTCATATAGATTCTAATTTTCTTATTTAATACTTTCAATTTTCATAAATGCATTCCTATTTATTTTTCTAATGACTTGTTTTGCGTATCATCGGGTTTAACTTATTGAGCAAGGTGAAAGTGTCATTAGAGTTGAATCTATTTAAGTGCACTGTAGGTGACAAATTAGCAAAATAACATGATTATTTGACATTATGTAATAACGAGAGATTTGACTGTTCGCTTGAAAATTTATTGAAGAAAATACTGCATCAGTTCTGCAATAAAGACACATATCTAACAGGAATTCAATCACTGAGATACTATGTTTGTGTGCCATAAGTTTCATGCGGTGAAATTTAACCGAATTTACATTATTTAAGCAAACTAGTGAGGTTCGTATATGGTTCACAAATTTCCAGTTCTGTTAAGTACTCTTTCACAAAATTTGACTCTGTATCATTTCTTTAAGTATCGATAACAATTACACTTTAGATTTCAGTGAGTCACCCCAATCCGAGCAATTTTCTTTAGAATTTATTAGTTTTATATTGACTTGCTGACAAAATGAATTTTTCTACCTGAATTTTATTCTCATTTGATGAACTCTACTTTAAATGTCCTCAGAACTCGTTTTTAAGGTAACACATTTATTACACCATAAAATCTAAGTAACCTTCTGTAGGGGATTTTGCAAATATAGTAACGCAACCTCGGGTTATCTAAGCTATTTTCCCATCTTATCAAAGGAACTTTTGTTCCTGATCTACATCTTGAGGTCAGTAGGATATGGTCACGAGTTCGGAGTCCTGCGCTATCGAAGACCGGCGTAGGGCCGATGCACGTTGCCCACGAGGCTTAATGTCTTCAGTTGGTGTGGTAGTCAGAGATATAGATACCTCAGGTGTTTCGTCCGAGGTCCAAATGACGAGGGGGCTGCAGCAGTCAAGGTATCGGACCATGGCAGGGTGGCTGTCATGAGTTTCGAGCTCTTATTATAAAATTTCTTATATTTGTTAAATTTACTGCTAAAAACTACAGGTTTTCCAAATGATTTTTGACTGTCATTAAGGGCATATTAAATAAGCCAAGTGTTTTGATTTCGAAATTGGATTTATTTTGTAGTAAAGTATTATATTTAAATATAGATTAATATACAATTTCAAGCATTAATTGCACTGTGACTAATACTAAGGGAGAAACATAAGTTATTTAACCTGTTTCACACTAAAAATAGAATTTACAATAGGTCCGTGAATTTAGAACTAAAAAGCAAATTTGCCATATTTTTATCACCCCTCTATTATACTCTTTTTTTTCTTCGAATGTTCTAATATCTTTTTAACCATTACTATATTGTATTATTTCAGGATACTAATAATTTCATATCTGTTTTTGAATTTAAAGATTTTTTTTTCACTCTGAAGAGTTTGCGTAAATTGAAATGGAAACAAAAAGCTGTGTTGAGAATAATTTTATATATAGAAAAAAAAATGATATATATTTAGTAAAGTTTGATATATTTTGTTTATTTTCTAACGGGGAGAAATCATTCACCAAGTCTTTTTTTTGAAATGCATAAAACAAACACCGTTTACCCTAATACAATCCAATGTTTTGCTTTAAACATGGAGGCTTTTTTTATTTCCTGAACATTTTTAAAATCTAATCCATTGATTTTAGAAGTTTTACCTTTTATTATGTTTATCGCACATGTGTTCCTTTTTTTTTTAACTAAAGGGACTTTTTTTTTCAAATCCTACTATTATCTCATTCTCTTCCTATATGTATATATATATTTATTTATTTAAATATATATTCGTTAAAATTGTCAACATAAAATAAAATACTTTCTTTTCATCCATTCAAGTTCAAATACATTTTTTTAAACTTGTAAGGGATGACACTTGATGCTAATACAGTTTTTTCAAATATTTATTCATGAAATAAATTTAATTTTAAATTTATTATGCATTATTTCTGTTGAGTTACAACTGGTTGAAACAGATGGCGTCAGTACGTTTTTCTAATGAAGTAGGAACTGACTTAATTTTTTTTATATTACTTGAAGTAACATAAGTATACATAAAGAAAATTTTTTTTATGCTTAAGAATGATTAGTAGTATTAGCTGTTAAATTGTATTGGTTGATGATGGATGCAGAGCAGAGTAAAGGCTATTTAACCTCCTCAGTTCTTTTGTATCACATGTGATACAAACGTTTCATAATTTTTTGTGAAGGCTTGAACAGCAAAAACAAATTTGGGACTGTTGCATCACATGAGATACAAAGAGAGATACCTCATGTAATTTCCTCCTTTAGTCAATGCATGGCAGTCCATTATTGCGATTTAACGTCTCTAAATCAAAATAAAATGTGTGCACATCATTGAAGTAAGTATTTTTTTTCTTATTTATATACACATATTAAACTATTTTTAAAATATGATTTTCTTTGTATATGTTCACTTTACTAGTTAACAGCAAAAAAAGAAATTTTTAGTGATATATTAAAGCCAAATGACTTGTGAAATTTGTTTGTATCACTTGTGATACAATGAGACCCAATCACTTATGGACATACTTTTTAAGTCAATTTTGTTTTAATCTTTAGTTATATTTTGGAGGGATTTGAAGATTGATAGAATTATTTCTTGAGTTAAAAACTTAAGTAGAGGTGTTTGCTTTTCATTTTACCCATTTTTTTACTTAATAAGTATTTTTTTAATGAAATATTTGACACCAGATGATGAATCGTGATGATTCTGATTGGAGTTCAATTTGAGGAATGAGAAGTGCTCGGCCCAATGTGCAAACTGCAAGGTTTTTCTATGCTTTACAACTACTAGAAATGGTTTCAAGGCATTTCACGAAATAAAAACTAATGTTATTGTAATAATACTACTAATATGTAACTAAAACGCTAATAAAATTTAATTTTCATGTTGAATTTATGAATTGTATGTGTGTGATTAAAGACTAAGATTAAATTAATTACTTCAATCTTGCTTAGTACTGAAAAAACTTCTGATTGTAGTGTCTTGTCCCTGATGTATCACATGTGATACATCAGCTTCTATAAATTAAAAAAAATTATTGCACTTTTCTACATCAGAGGGATCAAAACAACTATTTAAGTATTTCTTACAAAATATCAAGCTTTTATTTTTGTCTCGGGACTGAGGAGGATAAAGCCATGAGTCCTTATAACTTTTTTAAATGCAAAATACATTCATTTCACTTCTAAATGCAATTTTATAATTCCTATTCTTCTATCATCAAATGTCTGAGACAGTAAAGGCTCGTTCACACCGACACAGTAATCAACGAACACCAGTCAAAGGCCTTTGGTTGGCTATATCTTCCCCACTCCTTGTTTATTGCTTTGACGTGAATTTGCCTAAATTTTACGTTAGGGGATCTATTTCTCAAAATACAACAAATTAAAAACTTTCCAGCAAAGTGTTTTTGCGAAATTTGAAATTTGATCTTATTTTACGAAAAAAAATCCGGCATGTGTAATGTCAAAATTATTTTTAGAAATAAATCACATTAATTAATCCTTTTATTGAAATCATAATTAGGTTCTTTTTGAATTAATAACACTGATATCAAGTGCTAGAGGAATTGTGAAAATTAATGATGTTTCATTTTTTGACGAACTGTAAATTGCGTATCATTTGAAAGTCAATACATACATGTAACAATGTAATACGTTCCTTTCCCCCAAGAAAATCAAAATCTTTGTTGTATGAAGCACTGGAAAAAATTACATTCGTTATAAAAGAAAATTATATCGAAAATTCAGTGAATTAATATTGTTTTAATAACAGGATTTGTGCATGGGACCCACTTCTATATCATCTTTTAATCTTTCGACCAAATGAGAATCTGAATTTTTTTTGTTAATGTTAGCTTGATATTTGGATTTGCTTAATTAAAACATCAGTTTAAATCCATATAATTTGTTTCTTAGCTTTATCTATAAAATTGCTAAAGGCCTTTTTTGTTAAGTGATGAGTTCCAGTTCTGATGGCACTCAAGACCCACCGTATAGAGCAGGCATGTCAAACTCATTTGATATCATGGGCCACATGAACTATTTTATAATAAGTTGAGGGCCGCGTGTTTTTTCAATGTTTAAAAAATTAATTAAACAAGATTTTTAGAATGATTATATTCTTATTTATAAAAAAATCAGTGTATTACATATTATACATACATAATCATTTTATATGTCCTTTTATTTTTAAAATATGCATGTTTTATATTGTTTTATTAAAAAAAAAACAAAAATAAAAGTTGTAATATATGAAATACAATTTAATATTTCTTTTATAAGATATTTAACATCGTTTATTTTCTCTCAAAGCAAGTCGTCAAAACTTGGTTGAACCTATTGAGCTGTTGTAATTTTTAAGAAATGATAAATGTTTATCATTTAATCTTGACCTTTCATAATTTTTGTTATTTCTGTTTAAAGGAAAAAGTTTCTCTAGCATAAATAAATGCTTCCAAAAATAGCCATTCATTATACGCGTAACAAATGATAAAATTTTAAGAAACCGATCTGCAGATGAATATGCATTCAAATCTAGAGTTTCAACTTACAAACATTTTTTCTTCAGCAAAGAATCACAAAATATTTCAATTAATTCTATTTGTTAGTTTTCATTAAGAATTTCAATATCGATAGATAGATGTAAAGTTAAAAATTAAATTGTAATTCAAAATTTTTAAAATTTAGAAAATGTCGATCGTCGAATTCCATCTTTAACAATTTAATTTGGTGAGAATATTCTGTAAATTTTGATTTAAGTGATTTAATCAATAAATTTTGAAAGCTTTCAAAGAGAGAAGTTTTCTCTTTATGTTTGTAATAATTTTTGTTTGAAAGCGTTAATATCAAATAGCATTGTAACAAAAAGATTTTTGCCTTGAAACTTAAGTTGACTTGTAAGATCAACTGAGAAAAAACCAGGGGTTTTCTCATTTGATACTTAATCTTTTAATTCAGAATCTTTTTCTTTTTTCATCTTTTCTCATCTTTTAATTCAGCATCATTTCCTTCTTTTTTTTCTCATCTTTTAATTCACCACATTCATAATTCTTTCTTTGCTTCCAAAAAAATAATAATTTTATCCAGAAAATTAAAAAAATTGTTTTAACACTTTATAGCTCGAAATCCATTGAACTTTCGAATAATATGGTTGACCGATAAATTCACATTCTATATCTTCCAGAAATGAAGCAAATTGACGATGCTAAAGTCTACATGCTGAATATAGCTACAATTTTATTAACTACTTTAAAACATGTTTAATATATCCAAGTTCATACCCAAGAACAGTACTTGCTATGAAAATAATACAATGAAAATGTTTAAAATTACCATGCTGTTTGCTTGTTTCTTTTAATCTCTCTGCTTCTTTAATAATACTGGTCACGGTAGGTGCGCTGTCAGTTCCAAGACAAACCAACTTTTTTCCCCCAAGGAACACTTTGTCTCAAAACTTCTTTAAATGCATCAAAAATATCTATTATGCATAATACATGACTCGACTCTCGACTACAGTTCTCAACTATAATTCTCGACTATTTCATCACTTCTAATGGTTACAGAATTTCGACTTAAACTTACACTTGAAATTTTTTTGAATTTGTGCTGGACATAATACCATTTTTTTGCGAATCTAAGCCGCCATTGATTTTAAGCTGCACCCCAAGTTCTCAACAAATTTTTGTGAAAAATAAAAAATAGTATAAGAGGGTTTATCAATATCAAATTTTACGAAATTAAAATAAACTTAAAATAAGAACTAATGAGAAAGGAATAATTATTTATTTTATCAGCGTTATAAACTTTTAATTACATGCATGCTTCCGTAATTGCTCTAAATACCCTATCCAACAAATTACTTTCCTTCGATTCTAAGCCGTGCCCGATTTTCAGCAACATTTACATTGGAAAAAAAGTGCGGCTATGATTCGAGTAAATATGGAAATTCCTCCGCCTTAATTAAGCATTCATTAATGAATTCTTCTTTAGTAAGTGGTTTCGACTGTACTTTCGATTAAAAAAGTAATAATATATAATTGGTTTTTACTGCAGTTGTATTGTCTTCAACAAATTTGATGGCTGCGGTAGCTTAGCAGTCACACAAGGTAACGAACTCGAGTCATATGAGTTTGAGCTTTGAACCAATGAAGCTGATGCACATTAAATATATCAAGGTTAATTGGTGTGGTGTGAAAGTTAGGAGAGGTGGTGCCAGCCTATGTGCCGACCTCGTCACTTAACCATGGCCTGTTGCGAAACACCCTCGAGTAGCTGAGCATTGCGAAGTTAATATTCACTCTCACTTCCTCTCTCAACAAATATAGTGAATACACATTTTTTTCCTTTTTTGAGAGTTGAGTTCAATTCCGACAATTCGTCTTCACAAAAAGTTTCGCAACATATTTGTGACAGTTTGTTTTTAGATTTGTATCATGGTGACTTTTAAAATTATATTCCTTAGCAACTGAATTACAGTTTTTACATGTCAGGCACAATATTTTATTCTTGCTTTGGGCATAAAAATATTGCAGTTCCCATTTTTCTTGAAAATTACGATGTCCATCGTCAGTTCACATTTTGTTACTCTGTTCTTGAAGTTTGATTATGCTTTTATTAAATAACTTTTTAGTTTAATATGAATGAAAACCAAAATCCACTTTCATTCACAAACTATTGAGTAAGCCCTACATTTTGTCTTGGCAATCTTAGGGTTTTTAAATTTTAAAAAATAATACTTCAACTGCTTTTGACGTCACGCTATTCGTCTCTCGCTGATTGGACTCTTCAGAGAGAAATAAAAGTTGCACACACGATGAATCGTAATGCGATCTCTATAACAAATTATTTTCATAAATCTTTTAGAATTTAATAAAAATATAATTTATTATAGTAAAATTAAATGAGAAAAAATTTAATAAAATATTAAAAATAATTTGCATTTAAAGGCTATTTCTATAATTAAATAAGATTTTTTTTAAAAACAAAAATAGATAACAGGTTAATTTTTTTGTAAATGTTTAAAAGTTTAACGGAAATATGAATTTCAAAATAAAAAAACCTTAAAAACCCTGATTTTGTAAAATGTAATTATTTTGTAAAATGTCTTCGCGGGCCGCAACCTATGCACTGGCGGGCCGCGGGTTTGACATGCCTGGTGTAGAGCATTGTCTTTAAATTTTTTCAACTCACGGAACCCCTAGTACTTAAAGGTGTTTTCGCGGAACCCCTAGAACTAGAAAATGTGTTTTAGTGGAAGCCCATTCCCCATGCATACTTTTAGAAGAATCTATCTCCAAATAATATTTAAAGTAGATACACATGTTCTACGTGCTTTTTAACACAAACTCCGTAGAAGTAGGTCTTTTGAGATGAAATGCAACCCCATTACATAGTCTGAATTTAATTGGTTTTTGTAGTCACAAACATTGATTCCTTTGAACACAATGTTCTGAACACAATAGCTGTGGGAGAAATACTGAGTATTTTGCTTGAATTTGCAACAGAAAATTTAGGGGCTGTTCTTGCTTCAATTTAGAATGAAACTCTTTTCAATTTTCTTTTATTATATTATAATAAAAGTTTAAAAAGTGTTGCAAAATAAAGTTATTATATGTACTAAATAAAATTTTCAGTCAGTGAACAGGACGGAGCTTTAGATACTTGTAATTTTTTAAACTTCATATAGAGAACGTGAATCCATTTTGCATACACGCTAATAAGTTTCTTTTTGCTTTTGTTGGATATATATAACTAATTGCTCCATTTTTTAACAAAAATGAAACAGTTAATAAAGAATTAGCAGCATTATTCTCTCTCTCTCTCGTATCCAAACTGAAATATGCAACCGCGGTAGCCAAGTAGTCAAGGTGGCGAGCTCGTTGCCTTCCTTTTTTCTGCCATGTCATGGTTACGATTCCTTGTACCAATGAAGATCCATCGTGAAGAGGGACAGTTATAAGTTGTCGAAGCTCGAAGTTCTCAAGTTGGCTTATTTGGAGGGCGTGGTATTGGCTCAGGTGTTATCCTCGTCATTTTCTTTAACATGTTTTCAAGATACACGAGAGCTAATGGCTGTGGAGCTTGTAATTTTGAATCACATGTAAATTAATAAAGGTTGCGTTTCATTTTTGATTTTATACTTTGTAGATTGCATAATTTACACAAAAAGCTATTATTTTTTTGCCGTAATATTTAAAAAATTAAATAAAAAGAAATGAAGAAAACAACTCGTGAGTAATAATTAAAATATATCAGTAAATATTAGTTGTAAATTTATGATATAAAATTTCTATCTTCGTAACAATTTATATAAATTCACTCAGTAAATTTAGGTTATTTTATTACTACTTATTGAATAAATAAGAAAAATAAGTGCAAAAGAAATAAATCATAGAATAAGAAAGCATTTTTATGATTTTAATCTTCCTCGCGCTTTAAGCAATGATAACCAAATGAGAAATACTGCCTTAATTAAAAGCAATCTACCCTTAATAGATTCAACAAACAAAGCAGTTATGAATTAAAAACTAAAGCCATTGCCAAATAAACTTCCGTAAAAACTTTTTTTTTGCTATTTTTCGTTAGTTTTATGTAGCTTCTACCCATTAAAAACCTTTCTTCTACTGTTTGAATAATTCATACTATGACGAAGTATATCCGAAAGCAAAACAGCGGCGATAACAAGATCATCGGATTTATATTCCGAATACTTTTTACTTCTTTTCCGCGAAAACTGGCAAATATCCAGAGACCCCTTATGATTATTACGTGTAATATTTTTTCAACTTCCACTATGTAGTTAAGCCGTACTTCCGAGTCGGTACCCGTTAACCAACTCTAACGACTGCTTTGCAACCACCTGATAGCAGCGGCGGCAACCAAAATAAATGTAAAAATCGATAGTAGGGGGCTTTTATACGATACACACACGCACCTCACTGGGAAAAAGCACTCCCTCTAACCTACGACACTGTTCGCACCGTCTACTGGAGGTTTCGATACTGGAAATTTCTTCAGTCGGGACACAACTCAACTGGCCAATCGGAAGAGCACTTGTGACGGTATTCCGTCATTTGATAAACTTAAAAGGGGATTCGGAAAGTTGAGCGGTATCTCGTCATCCTTTGTAGTTAACCGTGAATTAGATTTCAAGTCATTTCGATAATTACTGCAAAACAAAATGGGGTGTTCGAATACTAAAGCTTTTCCAGGAGCAACCGGAATGGAAAATAATGGGACTTTGACGAATGCAATGAATGTTTTGAATGCCATAGATCCTTCGCAAGTTAAGGAAGAAGGCGACAAACTTATTAATCAAGCTAAGGAGGAAGGTGATAGGCTTGCTAATGAAGCTAAAGATGAAGGGGAGAAACTTATAAATCAAGCGCAAGAAATGATAGGTAAGAAGCGAAAAATTAAATCCGCTTTTCATTTTTAGTTATGAAGTTAAATTATAATTACAACTAAATGTAGTGTAAAGAAGTAATTATGTTACTAATTAACAATATATTCGTGGTATATAATATTTTGCTTGAAATAAGTTAAAAATCGAGTTTACAGTTTGATTCACCTTAATTTATCTCAAACGAATACGAAGAAACTACTGATCTTCATTTAGCATTGTCTATTACCCTAGAATCTTATGGAGATTAAGATTTAAAGAAATGTTTGCGTTATATTTACGTCTTTTCAAAGTAAAAAAAGTTTCTGAACAGTGTGAAAACAAATTTTTAAGAATTTTATTTGGGAAAATTAGGATTTCAAGTTACACTACGTCTTATTTTATTTAACAATTGGATTTTTTTATTAACTCTCTATGACGGGCTGAACGCTTTTATGTGTAGCAGTTCAACTTTGGAAGGAATAAACACATTTGATCCTGTTGATCGCGTGAATTGGCTGAAGGAGAAAGCTTCGAATATTTCTAAAGAATATGAATTTTATTATTTCGTAGACCAGTTTTCTAATAGAAACGAGAATTACAAGGGATACTTTTACGCATCTTGTGAAGCATAATTCCTATCGCTTAATAAGCATTTAAAATTCATATTGAAAATTGATTATGATTCGAGCTCTTCCAAAATTTCTCTTAAAGTGTTTTTTAATCTATTTTAAAAGATCTTGATTATTTTGTACTGGGGTTTCGAATCTCTTTTAATTTATCATGCATCATATCTTGTTTTCATATCTGTTGTGATAAAATGACATTTCTGTAAATAACTATATGAAAATGGTTTGAATAATTGCATCGTATCAAAAGGATGCTAATGTTTATCTAAAAGAGATGCTTTTTCCTTTGAGTTGTGATCTGTGCATTGATATTCCGTGGAAATTATAAACTTGTGTATTACTTGGAACCATATGAAATTTTCTACTCGTTAAAACTTTTTAGAGATTTCCTTTTTTGTGTGTATTCCCAAAATTCTGGTATATAAGTTTTATTAACTCTCTTATCTATAACTCAACATTCCTCATTCTAAATTTTTTAACTCCTTTGAAACGTGGCTGCGATTTCAGTGATTTGGGCGTTGCTTTATTGTGCGACGTCAATAAAATCAAATCTTGCCCCATTGAAACTGCTTGGGATGGATTCAGTTTCGCGTTTGAAATAAGCGTTCTCGATTTATTAAATGTAAAATTAAACAAAACTGTCAGGAAAATGTAATTCTGTGTTTTGCTTACGTAAACGTCTCGCCATAAATATACAATCCTACTTGTGTTCATATAGTGTTTAAGACCATGTTAATAGCTATTTTTTTATCCCTATAATGACGGGATAGAAAAAAAAATTCATTTTTAAAACCTAGAATTCTGGTACTCAATTCACAGAACATAAAAAAATCATTGAATAAAAAGATACGGGAACAATTCATTTCGTTTCAAAATTGATTCTGAATAACTTTAAATCTTTAAATACTTCAAGTATTTTCCAGTTTGGGGAAATTTACCCATTTTTGAATTATTACCCTCAAATGAATATCTGAAATTTTAATATTTTTTAGGCTTAAAAATTCTCTTGTCTGTAATTTCTTTTTCTAATCCCCTTTTTATCCATATTTTCATTCTTTATATGCCTTTTTTATTACTTTCGACCATTCATAAAAACCGTTTCGGTCTAATAATAATGGTACTGGTTTGCCGGTTAGTGAGATCAAGGTTTAGTTTCTAAATAATGCAATATAATCCTTGGAGTAGCTGAACCTCATTTCATCCTAAATCTATGTGAAAATTCGATTTATTTTGATTATTGAGCATATGGATGCCTTTCGTGTGTCCTTGTCCAAAAAAGATCTTCGGTGCCACTTTTGGGGCCGCGGTAACAAAGTGGTCATGGTATCGGACTCGTGGCTGGCGTGTCATGAGTTCGAGCACAGTACCACTGATGATCCACCGTACAGGGGAGCGATGCACGTTAAATCTGTAGAGAGCTCAAACGTCATTCCGTTGGTGTGGTAGTTATGACAGGGGGAGGCCAGCTTGGGTCTTGTCCTCGTCATTTAACCATGTTTCAAAATTACGAGGTCCGTCACCAAAAGCCCTCGTGTCGCTGAACAGTGCGGCGTTAATATTCACTCACTCGGTGCCACTTTTGAAATTAACAAATTGATGTGAAAATCATTCTGCAGATTCAGTGTAATATAACAGCAATATATATCAAAACCGAAAGCTTAGACATGCTGATGTGTTTGAAAACTTTCACCTGTATGTGACCATGGTTAACTTTTCAAATGTCTTTTAACGAAAGATGACTCATTGGTATTGTGTATAATGCAAGCACTAATGTGTGTGTGCCAATTATATTGGTGGATGCATATACATTTCATTGATAATTGCTACCATGTTTGTTTTGCAATACATCCATTGTGTGTTTTAAGGTTGAGTAAATTTCGTTACCTCAACTCATTGGTTTGTTCAGATTTCATATGAAATTTAATTTTCTTATTTAATACTTTTCAATTTTCATAAATGCATTCCTATTATTTTTTCTAATAGACTTGTTTTTTATGTATCATCGGGTTTAACTTTATTGAGCAAGGTTGAAAGTGTCAGAATTAGAGTTGAATCTTATTTTAGTGCACTTGTAGGTGACAAATTAGCAAAATAACCATGATTAATATTTTCGACTATGTAATAACGAGAGATTTGACTGTTCGCTTGAAAAATTTATTGAAGAAAATACTGTGCATCGTTCTGCAATAAAGACAATTTCATTCTTAACAGGAATTATCATCAGAGATGTTTGTATTTGTGCTATAAGTTTCACTGCGGTGAAATTTCTAACGAAATTTAATTATTTAAGCTAAACTGCAGTGAGGTTCGTATATGGTTCACAAATTTTCCAGTTCTGTTAATAGTACTCTTTCACAAAATTTGACTCTTGTATTTCACATTCTCTTTACATCGATAACTGTACCATTCTAGATTTTCGGGTGAGTCACCCTAATCCGAAGCAATTTTCTTAGAATTCTATAGCTTTATATTGACTGTTGACAAAAATGAATTTTTCTATTCCGAACTTTATTCTCATTTGGATGAACTCTACTTTAAATAGTCCTCAGAAACTCGTTTTTTAAGGGTAAATATGAGATTTATTACACCGAGGTACCCAAGTAACCTTTCCTGTAGGGATTTTTGGTAAATATAGGCAACGCAACCTCGGGTTAATTCAAGCTATTTTCCCTACTATCCTTATCAAAGGAACTTTCTTTTATTCCTTGATCTACATCTTTGAGGCCGTAGGGATATGGTCACGAGTTCGAGTCCTGGTGCCATCGAAGACCGGCGTGTAGAAGGGGCCGATGCACGTTAAGTCTGTCGAGGCTTAATGTCTTCTCATTGGTGTGGTAGTCAGGAGAGTTATAGATGCCACCTCAGGTGTCTTCGTCCGAGGTCCAAAATGACGAGGGGGCTGCAGTAGTCAAGGTATCGGATCATGGCAGGCATGTCATGAGTTCGAGCCCAGTACCACTGAAGACCCACCGTATAGGGGAACGATGCACGTTAAATCTGTCGAGAGCTCAAACGTCCTTCCGTTGGTGTGGTAGTTAAGAGAGGGTGTACCAGCTCGCGTGTCGTCCTTGTCACTTGACCATGTTTCAAAATGACGAGGTCCGTCGCCAAAAAGCCCTCGTGTAGCTGAACAATGTGACGTTAATATTCGCTTACTCGCCCAAAATGACGAGGTCTCTCACCAATAGCCCTAGTGTTGCTTCTCAGAGTTACATTAATATAACTTGCTCTTGCTTGATCTACATCTCTAAGGCATATACATCTACAACATATATTGCCACTACAGTAGCCGATCCGTCATGCTGCATGTTTATGCATGTTAAATGATTAAGCTCAAACTTTGGCATAGTGTAGAAATTTGAACAGTGTGGTACCAGCTTGGATGTCATTCTTGTATCTTGACCGTGATTCTAATACAAGGTCCGTCGCAAATACTCGTTTTTCTTCTAAATGCGATCTAAAACTTATTTACATGATACACTCGGATAATTGTAAGTTAACGAGTGTTTAGGGCATCACGACTAATTCATCCTCAATTATAGTAAAAATATTGCAATGAAATAAAACGTTTCAGAAGACGAAATAGCATTTGAATTGCCTTTTTCAAAATTCAACATTTCTAGGGATATTAGGAGAGAGGTCATTTAATAAGTATACATAAAAAAAATCCTTCAGTTTCATATATATGAATATTTGGTTAAATTTTATTTAATCAGTTTATCTGTGAATGATGTAACTACACTAACACTTGGAAATACTAATAACCAGAATTTTCTTTCGAATAAAAAGCAATATTCATACGATCCCTTTATTTTTCGACTCTTCGGCTTCTAATAAAACTCTTTCCATTTATCAAGTAGACCTCGTACAGCTTTTCAAATATCCCTTTTCCACTCCGTAAACTGTTCACTTCTTATTATGGAAATGAAATACGATGTCCTTCATCTGAACAACAAATGCAGGTATTATCTAGGATCAATGACCTCTGTTTCACACACTAGTATTGCAACCATTTTCGATTAATCCGTGATGCTTTTTAGGCTTAAAAAAATTAAGCTAATGCATTTACATAACAGAATAGGTATATAGGTGATTAATTAATCTAATGGAATGCAATTTATATAAGATACGGATTATGTGCTCGAAAATTACAATTCACTTTAGCATATTATGATTAAACACATTTATACCGCTAAAGATATTTGAATATTTTGCTTTATAACTTTAATTCTTTACTGTTAATCTTTTACGGCAAAAATTGAATAACGGCTTGTTTTAAATACAGCGGAATGTGCTATATTTCATATATTAAAGACCAAATTTCTTTTCGAAATATGGTTTTCCGAATGGTTTACATAAGAATTTCCAGATTAATGCATCAATGAATAACTAATAGTTTAATCTCTTTTGTTTGTATTTGTATTGACCATGAGCGTTTTTTCTTTAGGATTGTAAATTAATCTTTTAGTTGCCAAATCTGGAAATGGGAAATCGTTAATCCTGATGATCCTGAGCAGGGCAATGGAACAAAATTAAATTGTTGTATTGTCATTGGTATTTGACAAGTGTGCAAAATTTCAAATTAATCTGACCTTTTAAAGTAGGTAAAAATAGTTCAAAGAATACTATTGTGAAGCTATTGTAAAAGCGTGTTAAAGAAAAGATTGGCTCGTAATAGCTTTGCATGGATTAGCAATCGATTTACTGGTATTTCTTGAAACGCGAGCTTTTATCACTTGTTAAAGTTTAGCAGCTTCGAGATTAGAATCCTTCTAATATGTCTGAGGAATAACTGAGGGCATTATATAGACTAACCTAAATGGGCCTAGTAGCCCTTACTTTGTGGGGTGTGGCAGTAATCCGTGAGTACACGTTTGCTAGTCGAACCGCTCATTGTGATCCTATCGGTTTCCCGACGAATATAAAAGTTCCAGAAGGGATGGCTTCATTGGATTTTTTTTTTGTTCGAGTGGTCGTGGTAGCAGAGTAGTCATGGTTGGGAACTCTTGTTGTCGTGTCGCGGTTTCGAATCCTTGTGCTGCTGAAGACCCACCGTGTAGATCTGATGCATGCTAAATTTGCCGAGGCTCAAGGTCCTCCCGTTGGCGTGGTAGGGAAACTCGGAGAGGGTGTTCATCTGGTTCAAAATTTATTTCGAGATCCGTCTCCCGTAGCACTCGTGTTGCTTCAAAATGCGGCACAAATTAAAATCAAATCCAATTATTTTGCTCGCAAGCCTTCAGTACACTCTAACTGACAAATTACTTCCGACAATTCACGGTAGGTTTGCTTTCGCATGGTTTGGGGGGGGGGGACTTTAGGTCGTAAATGTTTACTAACCATAAGATACACCAGTTCAGGTCTCGTTTTCATCCTTATTTATCATTGGTCTGAGGATTCTTTGCCACTGTGTACATGCAATATAATTTTTTTTAATTCGAAAGTAGTTGAAAGATTCTCTCGAATGAATCTCTAAGCTCTTTCTCACCAGATCTAATTTTCTTGAAATATAAAAACCTGGAAATGAATGATATTCTGAGATTTATTGAAGAGATTTAATATTTTTTTGATTATTTAAAATTTGGGTTCGAGTTTTCTTCAATAATATATCCAATATTTTTCTCAATATCGACTGAAAAATCGACTGGAATTGGATTAGTGTTTAGGTGGAGATGCTGAAATCGACTTGTTTCCAACATTATAAAATATTAAAAATAGAGCAGAAATGTTTGAAAACTACTTTTTGTTGCAGGGGAAACAATCTGCAAGAAATAACTTCAAATATAGGTTAATAGCAAAAAGATTGAAGAACGATAAATCGATCGCAAAGCAGGTCTTGGAAGATTTTGGATGTTAAAAATACAAATCTGATTTTAGAAAGATTTTTTTTTGGGAAGAATATGTAATCCAAAAGTTTTAAGCAGATTTGCTCTAACTTGACAAATTTTGAATAGATTGGGAGGAAAATTTTTAGAAAACTTAAATGTCTTGTCATAATGGAGTAAAATGAATTGATGGAAAAAGTAACATTTTTCAAAAAGTAATCATCTTTGGGGAAAATTTATAGCACTGATGTAATAGTGTAACATCTGTCTTTTTAATTGTAGTTTTTTACTATAATTCCAACTTCATATAAAGTTGTAATTTCATATTAATTTCAAATATTTCCAGTTATCTACTGACATTTTATGAGGTTTTCTCTACAGATTTAATATTGCAACGCTAGAGAACACGACAAAACTGCAAAATATCTAGTAACTCAATCAAATCTCAAATGACTGCGCGTAAAAATAACAGTTTTGAATGATCCAAGACGTGGATATGGAATATCTAAATGTAATTTTTGCTTTTGAATGAAATTAAATTTCAATCTAGTTGAATAAAAGCATAAAATACATTATCGAAGTGTATGATACTGTTGCAATTAGTATTCTAGTCTTTATCAAAGCATTCTCCTATTATATAGTTGACTGAAATATAATCACTTTCACTGGGGGTGTGAGGAACCTCTATTGAATTTACAGAAGCTCGGAGCGAAATTTTTGAAATAATTAGAGAAAATTAGGACGTAATATGAAAAATGAAGATTGTTGCGATGCTTAAGTAAATCCACTTTTGTGTGAACAAATCAATCGTTCACAAAATGGAAGAAACTAAATTTAGATCTTAAGATATTTTGGTTGTAATGTGAATGAACACTAAACAAGGACATATTTGGATGTATGGTTTTAATAGCAGATAATTTTCGTTTCGAGGATGTGGTAGTTTAATTAGGGAAAATATATGCAATAAAAGCCTTTTTGCCGCACATGAAAATTTTGGTTAAAATCTCATGGGTGAGTGAATATTAACATCGCACTGATTGGCTACACGAGGGCTTTGAGACAGACCTCGTAATTTTGAACCATGGTGAAATGACGAGGACTATACCCGAGCTGGCACACCAACGGGAGGATGTTTGAGCTCTCGACAGATTTAACGTGCATCTCTCCCCTACACGGCGAGTCTTCAGCGGTACTGGGCTCGAATTCGGGACACGTCAGCTATGATCGATACCTTGACCACTTGGCTACCGCGGCCCCTCAAATCTCATGGGCGAGGGATAATGAGAAAAGTTAATCAGATGGAAGTTATTCCCTAGTTTCAAGTTAAGCATAGGCACTAGCTCGTGTAATTGCCTTTTTTAGTCTAGAGGCTTAAATTGCCGATCTACCACTATAAAGACCCTTGAGTAATCCAGTATGATACTAATTGAGCATTTTTTTTAATGTTAATATAAAGAAAGGCTTTTTAATAATTCAAAATCGTAAACAAAGTGTTTTTTCTGCGATTTTTATAAGTTATAATGCAAAAATTTTTCACTGAGAAAATGCTACATGAACAAATTGTGTAGTAATATCATTTTTATTTCATGATTTATCACGGAATCTTGTAAAATAGTTTAATAAATACTTTTTGAAATGTAAGGGCTACTATGGAAACGTGTTATATAAACATCACAAATTGGGAATCGAAAGACTTTCGGCAATAAAATACTTTATTTTTTTGAACATGAAGAAATTTTTATCAGAAATACTCGCAGTATATTTAACTACGAGTATATCAGTTGTGCGAGTTTTTCATTCCTTATTCCTCGTGTTGTTTAAAATGAAGTATGCTCGTGTCGTGAGTTAGAGTATTGCCTAGTTGCTCGTTGTATTGAAAAGGCTAATGCACGTTAAATGTGTAGACATAATGAAACTCCTGCTGGTGTGGTAGTTTGGAGAGGTAGATGGCAGAGCTCTAGTATCGTCCTCGTCGCTTCATCGATGTTCAAAATCAAGAGATCCGTCGCTAATAGCCTCTCGTGCTGCTATATAGTGCGACGCTAATCGACTCATTCCTGCTTATTAATCCTTAATTAGAAAAGAAGTAGCAGCGTCCAGTTGCTTTTATCTCTCGGGGGAGATCCATTAAAAAAATAACGTCTTCTCAGATAGTAAGAATTGCATAATGTTTAAAATATGCTTCTCTACTATCTATTTTCAACCACATACTGAAGGATAAAATGAGCTATAAATTTGGATGAGAACGAGTATTTTGGATTCATCCTTTACATGATTTGTATTTGTAATTAGATGCCTTAATTCACATACGGTTTATTTTTAATTTATGAAACGAAAACATTTTTCTCAAAACAGTTTTAAAGAGTGATTAGTTTTCAACAGAATTAATTACTTCAAATTTATGGTTTCTTGTATGACCCTTGTGGTTTTTCCTATACATTTAATTTTAAAGAAAATAATTCTGTACTGTGAAAAGTTTTTGTATTTTAATTCATTAAGTGAAAGATATTTTAACTTTACGTCTGGCATAATAACCCCCCCCCCCCAAAAAAAAAATTCAGAGCCGAAAACCCAAAACAAGCTAGTCTACTACATATAGAATAGAAAGAATTCGATTACAAAGAAAAATACAAAGCGTAAATTTTTTTTTTCAAACTTGAGAGCAACGCAAAAAGAGCTCTTACTATTGTATATAGCTGCAAATAAGAATTATAAATTAGTTATCACTGTTCGCTAAAAGTAATGGAAAAATAATTATTTCATACTTTTTGAAAAATTAATTACGAAGTTGCCTTTGAGATGTGGTACATATCTTATGAAGGAAAAGTTAATATGGTCTTTTAATTTTATCTTTTTAAAAATTCATTACTATTTAATCCAACTTGGTGATCGTATTTTTGTGTGTATCAAAAACTAAGGTTTTAAGCTGAAAATGACAACTTGAGTAAATTGAATTTACTCTTTGATTGAAACCATTTAAACTAAATTGCACTCAAATGTTTAGTTCAATTAATGCACGAGCGTATAATCCTGCATGTAAAAATAATAGTGCGTATTTCGGAAAGATTTCTGCTCCAATATTATAATTTGAATGTTAGCGTTAGAAGTTATCGTAATTTAAAAAAATTGCTTAAACATTTACTTCATCTAAAAATTGATATGGATAAATATCGATTCTTTTAGAGTCTGAAGAGTATTTCTCTCGTATTATATATTTAAACTTAAGTTTTTAATTTTATTTATGTAGTAATTTTAACTCTAGTTTATTCACAGGTCAATGACTTAATTTATTTTCCAACTGAACGCGCGCGCGCGCGAAAAACTTGTTTGCATATGTTTTTGGTATTTCTTTCTTAAAAATATCTGGTTACGATAGTCACCGAAATATTAATAAACACTAATTTTTTTTCATTAAGCAGCTCAAAAATGATTTTTTAAAAATTTGCATAAATCCATTATAATTAAATATATTGGATCTAGTAATCTTTTATATATTTGAAACGTTATTAAACGAGTATTCTATCCGAGAATATTTTTTTAATTCAAGTTTAACAAAAGGTAATTTGTTCAAGAAAGGAATTGGCATGGAAGCTCTCTAACAAAATAACGTATGTTAATGACTTTTGAATGTAAAATATAAATCTCGAGAAATTTCGTAATATTTTACAATTTTATCAAGATTAAGTTAGATATCATTTCAATCCCATTTTCTCCTTTACAAAGAATTTATTCTTATAGAAAATTTCTTTAAATCGTGAAAAGCTTTGCGTATTCTTATCGGGAATTGAGGTTACTGTTAACATCGGAGGTATTTTTGATCCATCTAATTCTGATTGCCAACTGATTTCCCTTGGGATCTAAGGAAGTTTAAAAAGGGTCTACGGTATTCCAGATCAAATTTTGCTTTTTAAGGATTTAAATTAGATATTAGTTTCAATTTGTTTAGATATAACATGGATTTGCATAGGGAGATGCGGGGGATCACATCTGAAGTGGAATGTGGCTGCATTAAAAATCAATTTACGTTTCAATTTTCTGTTCATATTCGTATCTTAAGATTTTCTGAGAACATATTGGTATTGTTTTGTGTCGCATATTTTGTGAAGGGGAAAATTCTTTTAAAAGTGAGTTGATGTTGAAGTTTTGGAACTGATAAAAAGAATGTTTCAGAAACAAAGAAATGCAAGCTATGAGAGGTAGAGTGCTAAAATAAACTCGTAGTTCAATGGAAAATAGTAAAACATTAATTTTTTTTTGTGTTTAGTGTTGTGGGGAGAAAGAGATTTAAAGTTAATGATGGATAATCCAGGTCTGTAAATTGAAACATGCATAGGAGTTTTTTTAACTTAGAAAAATTTTTAACTTAATGAAACTTTTCTTATCTTAAACGCCAAGTTTTTGTGAAGCTCAAGCTTTTTGTTTTATTTAGTGGGAAATTTCTATTCTTAAAATCTCTAGCATTCCATTTTTAAAATCTCTTCGATTTTTTTTTTATTTAAAATCTTCATGAAGACTGGACTTTCCGCTTAGATTTCATTACTTACAGTTGCACTTGACAAAACGCGGAAAAAATTAGAGGAATGTTGGTGCTTGTAGAGTAAGGTTTGGTGTTGGAAGGAATTTGGATCCCCGAAAATATATATGGCTGGGTTGAGCCTGTTTCAACCTGCTCTCTAGGGTACTAGAAATTATACAAACTGTCGGATTAGATCCCTCTTGTTGTTGCTTATGCCACCTGATCGACAGTAAAATCAGATCAAGGTCCACGAAATTCATCGCAGCTACGATTTTGCTCGGTTCTACCCCGACTTTGAGAGAACACCCTAGGGACGGTCAGGGGCCTCCCATCTCTCTTCCCTTTCTACCAACTTCACGAGAGGACTTGCGGCTCGACGGTGGTTTAGAGTACCCCCATGCCGTGAAGGCACTATACATTTGGAAACATCCATGCCTTCTCCGGGATTCGAATCCAGGCCCTACGGCACCGCAGTCAGCGTCGCTAACCACTATACCGGATGGGCGGCAGATCACATTTCAATAAGCTAATCCAATTCAGTATCTTGCTTGTTATACAAGGCCACACTAAAAATTTACATCAAACATTTAAAACCTACTGTGCTCGGGTCTTGGCTTCTGGATTCCGATTCCGAGGGATAGTAATTTCTTCGGTTTTATTTATTGTGAATAAATGATAAATCAACAAAGAAAAATTAAGGGATTTTGTAAAAGATTTTGCTTATTTCAAATTTAAACTTGATAATCAAAAGATGAAGATGCATTTTGGAGCCCATGTGTTTAAAGTTTGGATGATATTCTGAGCGAGTCGGACAGACACATTACCATCCTACGACGAATCTAGCTCTGATTTTTCTGCTGATGAGACCTCAATGACCTATTTAAGATTTAGGCTTCCTCAAAATTGCCGCCGAGTTGCTACGATCGAGATAACTCAGTTTTCTTCAAAGAGGGAAATATAATTTGTTTTGTAGTGGGCCAAGGGCTCATGAGGGTGTTAAAGAGAATGATTCATTTGAGTGGAGTTTATTTATTGAGATTAATCAATAGAGCCTCAAAACAGGTTGGTTGATTAATGGAAATGTATTGAGACATTCGTTGCGTATGGGGAAGATGTAATTCTTGAAAATAAAGTATAAAGAACATCAGTGGATGGTTTGGGAGATTTCAAAATACTGACAATGTTGAGACAACTGGCATATTATGCAAAATTGCTGCTTGCTTTTGCTAGAGCCATAAGCTGACAGACCACGCATACGGAGACACCTTAACCCCAAAGGCGAAGAATACGTCATCAATGCATCCTTGATTTTTCCCATAAAGTTCTATTACCACCTTTTCCATATTAAATTGGGACTTATAAAGCTCCTTTGTGCAAAAAAAAATTGGGAATGTTTATCTGTGTTTTAAGCTGCCAAAATTGTCTGAAGCAAAGTTAAGTTTTTACTGTCCTCGACATACCAGAATTTTTATCTGATAACATCTTTTTGTAAGCAATGTGAAGGGCCGGGGGAGGAAACGTTCTTTCAAGAATCTAGTACACAAAATTTCTGGTAATAAAGATCTTGACTACAAACCCATTGTACAATGCATGCTGTCTGCATATAAATCTAAAGAATGAAAGATGAGCTTAAGTTCATTCCTTTCACTCCCGTGTGGAATATTTTTCCGAAAACTTGGGAGCTTAGCAAAGATCAGAGCAAAAGGTCTGATATAGAGACGCTACCAAGAAAGGATGTCAATATGCTGACTGCTGTTGGATGATCAACAGAAACCCAAAGCTCGAAAAATGGTTTGAAAAAGCATTAAGAGGTTTCACTAGAAATCTGCGATTCTGGAGTGGTTCACATTTGTGAACAAAGTTTTTTGGTCTTCCTGAAGTTACTTCTAGGAATCGTCTTTTTAGCGTTTCTGATAATGTTTTTCAGCGTGAGCCAATCTGAATCAACATTGTTAGTAAGAGGGTTCCTATTTATTTCGCTATCAACAGAGGCATAGAACTCCCAATCAGTCTTCTTAAAGTTCCAAAATTTTTTCCTGCCTCTGAACGCTGTCTTGCATCCAGCTTGATTAGAATAGGTAGATGGTCACTTCCAATATTCCCCAAAACTGACCAGTTGCATCTGGGGAAGATATTGGGACAAACAACTGCCATATCTAAGGCCTCCACGGTGGCATAGCTGTAGGACGAATGAGTTGGAGTACCGTCATTCAAAAAGTAAAAGCCACCATCATCGATCATGCTGATGAGGTCTAGACATCGCTGGTTATTGCCGGAGCAACCCCAATTCAGATGTTTGGCATAAGATCTCCAATGAAAATTGTATTATCTACAAATTAATCAAATTAGAGGGTAGACTCTTGTTATTTGGTGGGCGGTGAATATTAATTATGTTTAGCTTTTCCCTATCCAGCAAATCTTGATACCCTACATTTCAAGGTCAGAATTGTTATCAATATCTATACTTTGGTAGGCTAAATCTCTCGAATGAGGAAGGCCAAGCCACAACTACGGTTGTCTTTTCTATCTTATCTATAAATGTTATATCCCTGTATCTTAAGGGAGGTAGAATCCTTCAGTTTAGATTCCTAGAGTAATAATCTGTGCTCCATGGACATCAGCCAGATCAAAGATTTGGTCCAATTTCAATCTGGTTGCAATAGTGGAAATTCCGTTGATGCTGTAGAATTTTTAGAGAACTGGGAGATTGTAACAAACTTTTCAATCCAGGCCCTCTACCTAAACCTGGAATGTGACCCTTTTGTGACTGCGCGACGGCCAATGCAGCATGAATTCCAGAGAGTGAAGAACTCGTAGATGGAGAAAAAAAGTGTAGCTTCTATGATCAGCAAAAAACCGGAGCACCAAGAGGTAGAAGGCTGACTCGGCTCCTTCACCTGTAGTTTTTAGCTGGGCATAGTGGAATGGCCTTCGCACAAAGGGTGACCCTACCAGGAGAAAAATCTCCCGACGTACTTCACCCATTCTGCCCAGGGACACCCCCTCGCCACGTTGAGGCAAACTGCAGGACTTGAGGGTTTTTTAAAGAGATTTTACTTAAAAATCCCGTGATCTTCTCCCTAGGGAGCAGTATGGTTTTAAATTGGGATATAGCGCACTATTGATCAGGTGCTGTATTTTAGTCAAAAGATCCGTGACGCTCACAATTTGAAACAGACTCGCCACACTGTTGCGGCTTTTCTAGATCTTTCTAAAGCGTTCGACACAGTCTGGAGACAAACTTATTACCAAGCTCTTTGATTCTTTTGGAATCGGTGGTAGGGCCTTACCTTGACTTTGATTTCTTGCGCGACAGAACAATCGGGGTAAAATTTAATAATTCCATGCCCAAAGGATTCAAGTTGAGTCGGGGACTACCTCGGGGATCTGTTCAGAGTCCCACTCTCTTCACCCTGTTCATGTGGGGTATTGAAGCTATCTCCAGAAGGTGCGAGGTCGGATTGTTTGCCGATGATACTGTCATCTGGAAATCTGGTGCTGATATTTCTATTCTAGAGAACAGTGTTGACGCATGGAACTTTGCAGAAAGCCACAAATTGTGTTTTAATGCTCTTAAGACTTCAACCAGTCTTTTTACTACTTATAGAAAACTGTATAAATACCAGCCAAAGATCTTGGGTGGCTCGCCTCTATCCGTGGGCAAGCATCTTAAGTATTTGGAGTTTATACTGGATCCACAGAAATTTCCAGTTCAAGACACATTGACCATCTAGAGAACAAGAGCAGAAAATGACTAAATATTTTGAAATGTATTTCTGGCCGTGATTGGGGTGCTGACTTTACTATTCGAAATACCTACTTGGCGCTTATTGGACCTATGGTATGGTTACCCGATATATATATATACAGTTCTGCCTCAAAGGCAAATCTTCAGAAACTCGAGCGAGCTTAGCTGAGCGCTGCACGTATTTTAATAGGCCTTCGTAAAAGTTGTCCTAGTGACATTGTCCTTTTTGAGGCTGATTTGCAGCCGCTAAGCGTTCTAAGAAACTCAATTCTTATGAAATATAACTCCTTGGTTATAATCCTCATAAACGAACATCAAAATTCCTAAAGAATTGGAGTAACAATCAGACTAAAAAGAAACGCCCCCTATAGTCGGGTGATTAGTGACAATGAGTTCCCCTCTGTGGAACAGCATCACTTGAGCTCTTATACTGGCCCATCCGAAGGCCTTCCAGGGGTGTATTTTCACCCGAACCTCTCGGTCCATGTCAAAAAGACTTTAGATCCACCTGAATTTCTTAGGCAACTTGCCCTTGAAGTTATTAGTAACATTCCTGATGATGCATTTCTTATCTATGAACACTCTTATTCTGGCAGTGGTATCTATATAAGTCCCAAAACTATTCAAGTCTCATTAAACTGAGAAGCTCTGATGGTTGCTCTGTCTTTCGCAGTGAACTCATTGCTATTGATACAGGTCTTAAAGACGCACTCTCAATTCCTGGTTCTAACAGCATCTGGATTTTATCTGACAGTCGTAGTACCATCCAACGTCTTTCTAACTGGCATAAAGTGGGGGGGGGTAGCACAGGAGTAGCTATTTTGGAGAAACTAAAACTCCTTTCTTCTCGCGAGATCCATCTACAATGGGTTCCTTCGCACGTTAACATCGTGGGCAATGAGGTTGCTGATGCCCTAGCAAACAATGGCACAGCTCAACCTACTAGGAACTCGGCCTCTCTACCCCATCCTATTCAGAACTGCACTCCATATATATATATATTAACAACAAGCTATCACCTATTCCTCCTGCTCATCACTGGTATGAGGCTAAGCGCCCTGGTGGTTCTCTTTACCTTTAATGGCAGTAGGCAGGAACAAACTATTTTATCTCGTTTTCGGAGTGACCACCTTCGAACTTTGACTTTTAAAGACTGAAGCAAAGTTTTTCCTACTTGTGTTCTGCCTGCCAAGCATCTCCAGAACATTCTTAACTGCCTGGGGCTCACAAAACAAGATCTGTATGGAGACCCTCTAATGGTGTTGGACTTTTTGAGAGTGTGAGATCATGGACGTTGGCTAGACATGGAGATAAGCAACAGAAAATAGCATAAAGTTGTAAGTATGGATCCCGAAAAAAAATTTGAACTGTAAGAAATTTTTAATTCATTGTCACAAAACGGTGATTTTGTTTTTTTAACTATCGTGTTTTGTCCAAATCTTTTATTTTGCAAAACTGTACATGATGGAAGGGAGAGGGATGTTATTTTTTAGATTAAGTATAATTTAGAGCATATAATTTAGCAAAAATCCCCTGCAGCAAATTTTTTCCGACCTGTGTAACTACAGAAAATTCTCATCTTTCGTAACTCTCCTGTACTTATGCTTTTGATTTAAAATTCTGTCATTCTGCGGACGGGTTCATTTTGGTAAATTGTTCTAATGGAGAAATTTCGCTTTGCCATTTCAACGAAAAATCTTTTACATGATTTAAACCAGGGCAACTTGGTTACTATTGGGAAAAAATTTTATTTCGCATAACTTGTTTTCTGAAAATGCTTCCAAAGCTAACACTAGTAGTGCTTCCTTGAACGTTAAATCGTTCGAAGCACCAACGCCAACGAGGCACCACACCGAGAGAACGTTAAATCTATCGAGGCTCAAACGTCCTCTCATTGGTGTGGTATGGTAGTTTGGAAGGGGAGATGCCAGTTTAGGCGTCGTCCTCGTCACTTAACCACGGCTTAAAATTACGAGGTCCGTAACCAAAAGCCCTCAAGTAGCTGAATAGTGCGATATTAATATTCACTCGTTCAATTAAGGAAATCATTCCTTTAAATTTTAATTCTGAGAGAATTTTTCGTTAAAACTGCGAGAAGGAGAAAATCAAAAATCGCAATCGGAGCAAAGTATTTTTTCAATCAATCAATAAAAAAAAAAAAAAAATAGAATCTATCATTAAAGACAACGTATTAAAAGTCTGTCGGGTTCAAATTACCGTAGCCTCTACTAATTTTGAACAATTTAGTTATGGTATTGAGTCTCCTTTTGCATTTTTGGCTGTTTATTCTCATTTATGATCAGATTAACGAAAAAATTGATAAATTTTTAGACAAAATGGCAAATACCAGGTTGCTATTAGTTTATAATGTATGGGTTTTATTGCAGTTATAACATTCATTACCGAAAAGATTCGAAACTCATTACTATGAAACTCGATCAACGTCAACTATGCAGCAGAAAAAATCGCGTGATAAATTTTATGAAAAATTAAGTCAGAAACAACCCAACTTTCGTGACTGTACAATCGCGTGCCACCAGTTTCAAGCGACAGTGTGAAATATATTAAGTCTATGAAAAATGTCGACCTTCAATTTCCATCTTTTTTTTTTTGTCCCAAACTCATTCCATTTGTCACGATTATACTGTTTCAGAGAATTAATCATCGGAACCAAAAATTCAGTTAAAATTATAGTGATCCTTCCTAAAATTTACATTATGTATATAATAGTGATTATTCCTATTAAACAAGCTCAAGTTAATTTCAAATGAGGCTAGATCAAAATTAAATTTCTGAAGCTATTCAATTTCTTCTGAAAATGAGCTCAGGCTGTTCACCCTTAAAATTTCTTTTCAACAGTAAGAAACTTCAGTCCTATCAAGTCATCTTTATCAAAGAGTTTTGAAAGGATAGATTTGAATCTGTGTGTGTTGGTTAAATCCATTAATATTAAATATTTATTGCAAAATCTTTACTAATAGGAATGCTTGTATAATGAAATATTCATGTGAATACTAATCTTATTAAAATTCCTCATTATTTATATTCATAGGTAACACATTTATAAGCAAACAAGTTTACGATTGCCCATTGATTCATCGGCCAATCTTATTAAAATCATTAAAGATTATCCTGATATTATAAATGAGGAATTTTATCTTAGAAAAACTAAAACATCAGGCAATTGATATAAAAAAAGGGAGGGAATATACGATAAAATTGACAAAACCTTTTTTGGTCTTAAGGTAACGCGTTTGACTTCTAAGCAATAAATCTAATTCGAAAGAAACCTGATTTTAAGTTTTCAAAAGCAAACATCTCATTAAATGATTCAATTCGAAAATATGCATGCAAGAAAACTTTAAGGTTTCATAAATGTACGGAAAATCTCGCTCGAGGCGATTACGTTCAAAACCGTTATTTTGAAAAAGCGTTTCTAAATGGATATATTGTTAGTAGAATTAGAATATGAATATAAATTTGTTTTAAACTTATTAAAAGAATTATTTAAAAATAATTTTTCGGTAAAAAATAGTTTGCACACACACGGAAAAATGTTCCTAAAATGTTTTGCCTACATATATTAGGACTTCTATACCGGAATTGAACTAAAATTTTTCAAATATAGAAGTGGATTTATTCGTATTTTATTAAATCAGTAGATAACGGGAATTTCTTTAATTAAAAATTATTTCAATTGATCATAACTCTGGAAATGTGAATATCTTAATTTTTTGTTCAATTCTGGTATGGAAGTCCTAGCTACGTATAGGCAAAATGTTATCGTAGCGATTTTCATGAAAGGAGAATGTTCTGTCCCACATTCTTTATTCTTGCCAAAAAATATGAATTTAAATAATTTCTCGTAACAATACTCTTGAATTAGAATATATGCATATAAAAATTGTTTCAACTGCCACTAGTATTCCTTTAAAAACTTTTTTTCAAAATCACTGTTCCGATCCCCTTAAAATAAAACGTCAAGAAAAAGAGTAACAATTGGAAAAATAAGTTTAATGTGTCGGAGTAGAGGTCTGAATGGAGACGGTGCTTTCAATTTCGAGCCAACGTAGAATGAGAAAGGAAACATGCCCTGAACATCAAAATGATGCTATGCGAGAATCAAGCCGGATTTAATGTACATTTAATGATATTTGAACCCATGATTAATACACTGAAGCACCCAACTCTATCGTTAGGCGAATAGCCCTCGTATTTGCGACGTTAATTCACAATCATCTATTGGGAGAGTACTATTTGAGCAACAGCTGTGATATTTTTTGAATTAACTTCAAGAAGAAATTTATTTCGTTTCTGAAGTAAATCACTAGAATATTTTAATAAATTAAAATTGTTCCAGTTCGAAAATATTTTGGGAACTCCATTTTATGGTTTGATTATTCCTTTAATTTGAAATCTATCTGAATAATGGCTGTATTAGACCAGGAGACAACAATCCGCAGCTCGAGAGCCGCATGTGGCTCTTTCCGTAGACGGCTGCGGTCCTTCAGAATTCTGCCTCTTTAAATTTAAAAGGGAAACAATGATTTTTTTGCACTTTTTCCTTTATAATTTATTCACTGAAATTAATTATTTGCATATATTTTTTAACATTTGACTGTTTCAAAGTTGTCACATCTGCATTAATTTCTGTTAACTCGGTTTGTAGGGAATTGGTGAAAATATATAAACTGAATATTGCTTGTTGTGCTAATGAAAGGTTGTGTATATTTGGAAAATAAGTTACCAACCTTTGAGGATATTGCAATTAGTGTATACGTAAAATTACAAAATATTGCGCGTACGTTAGTATTGATATGAGAATTTTTTCAGTGAGAAAGTTCAATTGTGAACCTTATATTTTGACATCGGTTCTTGCAACGAGCCACAGAAGTATTTTCGACAGCTGTTGGTTTTTGAAGAAATGTAAAACATTACACTGTACGATTTTAAATATAAAGTATTAATTGGAACACTACAATCCTGATCGCGTCTCTGGGAAAGGGGGGTGCATTTAATGTCTCTTTGCCACATTAACAATCTTGTTTTACAACTTGGGTCTTCTTTCAAAAGTCTGCCGTGACCGCGATTGCCACATAGTCATGGTCACGAGTTCATGACTGGCGAGTAGCGAGTTTTAACCCTTGTTGCCCCTAAGGACCCACTTAATATAGAGGGGTTGATGCATGTTGAGTATATCGAGGCTCGAAGTCCTCCCGTTGGCGCAGTTTGGAGAGGGGGTGCAGGCTCGGGTGTCATCCTCGTTACCTGACCGAGACTCAAAGTTACGAGGCCCGTCACCAATAGTCCTCGTGTTGTTTTAGAGCGAGACTTGAATCATAATCAACAAATCTCGAAAGTCTGCCAATCCCTCCATTACACTTTTCGCATGGGTTGGACTATGAAAAATTTCCTAATCGACTCCATTTTTCTGCCAGGAATATTTATAAACGGATCTTGTTAATTTATCATTTGGCAATTGATATACGAATGTTAAAGAGAATTTGAGTAGATGTAGTAAACTTGCTAAATGTTTGGATGCTTACTTAATGTATTCAATATAGTTGCTCTGGCAACCTTACCATCAATATACCAATTGAGGGGGAAAATGCTACTATTGATATGAAAAACCGACGAATTTTAATAACGCATCCAAGCCATCTCGACTAACTGGAATATCTAACGGAAATCAATATGTTACCGACAAGATGTGACTGAATAGAAACTACGGTATATTTGCTTGGGAAAAACACGCCGATCACTCACTAAGCACTCGACTAATTACACCCTTTCGCATTTTCGTGTCGTCCTTAAAATGTTTAGTCTCCAGTGGGAAAGCTAAGTTTTCCCAAATTGACTCATAGAATCCTATAGATAGGAATAAGTAGAATCGCACCACGCACACAAATTACTACTAGCTCGTAGATGTAGAATAATTTTGATTAAATAAAATGAATTAACAATAGCGTTCATCTGTGTAAATTTACAGCTCCTGAGATAATGTTATTAGTGTTTCGTCTAAAAACATTTGTAGGACTGTCGCACACATTAGTAGAGACAAGGGCCTTTTTCAGTTATAAAATTTGGGTTAAATTGGAAAAACATGCTATCTAATTTATAGAACATTCTTCCGAAAATTCTTATCTCTTTAAATTCATGTCTGCATTTACCTCGTATTCTATTTTTCCTAAGTGCTGAAATGAGATTTTTCATGCTTTGCTCATAATAACAATTTTCAGTGTCTAGTAATGTGGACATATTTTACCATTTTCATCAATTTACCATTTCTATTCATTGGCAAGAATATGTAGATAAACGTTAAAAATAAACACCCATTCCGAGTCTTTATTTCCAAAACTCGACACGTATTGTAATTTAAAACAAATTTTTTAAATGAGAGTTTAACTATATAGAATTGTGTGCTAATCAATGACGGAAGATAAAATGATTGAGAATTATATGTTGTATTTGTGTGGCATTTAACACAATAGCTTCACCTTTTGGGAAGTCTGCCATGTGGAGGGGCTGAAGAACTTTACATCTGTCGAAGCTCAAAGTCCTCACATTGGCGAGGAGTGGAAGTTTATCAGGTATCAACTAGGGGGGGGGGGGTGTCGCTTGACTGAGGTTTAAAGCAAATAGTCCTCGTATATTTTCGAAGTACGACACTAATTATTTATGAATCACCGCTTTCACTGGTTTAGGAGTTTCTTTGATTCTGTTAATGAATTACTCGCATTTAGACCAATTTTCTATGAAAGTTATCATGGGAAAATCTTAAGTATTCACGCGTATTTCTGAGTTTTTATTTCTAGATTGAATAGTGACTATTATGAAAAGAACAAAATCAATTTCTCGTTGCACATATTTTCAAATTGTGTACTTAATGTTCATTAACAGTTTCACATTGTTGGTTATAAATTTACAGTTAAAATTTTATCTGAGCAACCTATGCAAAGCTTAACTAATAATTAAATTCTTATATTATATAAATGCCATATTCAGGTAATTCTGAAAATTACTGGTGGTTTTTGGATGTTTTGAACTGAATACGATATCTTAATGTTTCTCATTAATCTTTAAAAAGGGTTTCAACTTTCGAAAAATCTTTTTAATATCGTGTTTCAGACTTTCCCGAGAGGAAAAGTTAAACTTGTGAAAGTTTGTATGTATTATATTTCGTTTGAATTCAAACTGATTAATGCGATTAAGTTAATCTGAGTTCGAGCTGTAATTTTCCGCAAAACTCTGCAGAGAATTATAAAATTAAAATGCCTACATGTGAACTCTTCTGTTCCGTTGAATGATTAAATGGGCTGGTTTAATCATTTTGAGGTAAGAAGTGGATTGTTTCCCGAGAAACTTTTTGAATGGGGGACATGAAACTCTTGGTTAAATTTGTTTTATTCGAAACATTTGGCATTTCAATGTGCTAAAAAATGTTCTGGTTCAAGATAAATTATTTTTCAAAGGATAAAAATAAAATTGTAGGATTTCGGTTTTTTGTATTGGGTACTGCTAAACTGAGATTTCAAACCTTTGAATGTCGGAGTAAATTTTTAATGTTGAACTTTTAAAATTTACTCATTACAATATTTAATAAAGTAGTCTATATTGTTCATTTTACATATTGCGTTGACTGAGAAATAAAGCACTCATTAACTGTAACCTTGAAAGCAAAATGAGAACTATAAATAAAATAGAGTTGGATTATTTTATAAATAAGATGTATATAAACCTTTAGAGAGCTATATTGTAGATTATAAATTTAACTTTTTTGAACTCCAAAAATGGAGTTGATAACGACTCGCACCTAATACGTGGTGGTTATAACAACTTTTCCCAGTAAAAAAATCCCTCTGTAGTTGAAAACGGGTTAGTGGATTGCTGTCAAATTTAGTATATGGACTATACGGGAAAATAATTTTTTTCCAAAATGTCTTTAGATAGCATTTTTCATGGAAGAATGACAAATTTAAAAAAGAAAATGAGCCATATGGGTTATATAGACAATATGAGCATTTATTAACTAGATTTTTGATTAGAATGCCATTGCACTTTATAAATTTTCCTCTTGTATAATGCATTTGTGAGGAACGGAACTAAGTACAGTTCGTAGAAAAAGGTACAGATTATATCGTCCTTTTATTTTATTTGGTATAATTGAAGTCGATAAAGGTAGCCACCATCGAGCATCTGTAAATTTTTCAGCTGGACACTCGAACAATAACAGATCATTACTGGTTTGGTTTATTCCTCCGCACGCGTGAATGAAGTTCTTAAAGGTGGCCGGCCGGGGAAGCCGAATGATCAATTATCACGAATTCGAGGACTGTGGGTTTCTATCGAATATTGGGTTCTTATTCTGGTGTTAAATCTGTGAAGGCTCCAAGTCCTTTGCATTGGGATGGTGTGGAAGTTTGGAAAAATGGTATCCCCCAGGTCGTGCGTAGGTCCTCGTCACTTCACTCATCAATTGTCTTCATGCATCTTCGTGTGATGTTAATAAAATCAAAATAGTCTATCAACACTTCCAAGATAAGCCAGATACTTAAAGTAGTCCATAACAAATTGCACTCAATTAAATCTCGTTGATTTTCCCCTCCCCCAAATACTGTTTTCTAATTCTGCTCTTCTCTCGTTTTCTCACTTTACTGTTTAGAAATCTTGTTCTAAATTCAATTAGGTATTCCGTGTGTATTTTTGCTCTTGTGTATGTTAAATTTGCCGCTATCCTATTCAAAGCGCCTTCTAAGCAATTTTCTTAAATTTCGATTTAATCTTAGATTTTACAATGATTTTTAAATAACTGATGCTTTATCGTTACTTTAACATTCACATGAATTCGTAACATTTGCAGATATCATAATGCAAATTTATAGACGTACGACATTCAACATGAAAATTCAGTGATAGAATTCACAAATAAATGCCTGTATTAGAAAGTACCTGGATTCTCTTCCATAGTTATACAAAACATCTCTAATTTTTTGCCAAGAGATGAATATTCAGTGCCTTGGACACTCGAAAGCGTTATCCAACTTTTAAAAAAGTTGGAATAATTTGCCATCGAAAGTGTTATTTAAAAAAATATAACTTTTAGAGTATGTAATTTGATTCTAAATATAAACGCAGTATATATTTAATAGAAGTATTGATGTTTTTATATAAATTCTTTAGAAAATTCATGCAGAAAAATGGTAAATGTATGTTCCTCTGAAGGAATCTAACACTTTTTTCCTTTCTAGAAAAATCTGCGGCTGCTCTGGAAAACGTGGCAAATGGTAAAAATCCATTGGAAGAAGCATCGGAAAATGCAGAAATCCCTCCGACGGAAGTCTCTAAAGCTGTCGAAACTGTTATCGAAGATCCAAAAGAGGAAGAAAAAGCGGAATTGGAAATTGAAGAGGTTCAGACAATATCAGAAGAAAATGGGACCGAAACAGAAGCTACTGAAGTTGTAACTTTTCCAGAAAGCGTGGATGAAGCGCCTTCAGAAGACAATTCTCAGGTTAAAATTGAGGAAGTTGCATCAGAAGAAAAAGATGAAAACTCCACAGAAACCCCAGCCGAATCGAATCCTGAAGAAACCCCTGCAGTTGAAGAACCACAGACGGAGACCGAGGAGAGTAGTGACAAACCAGATAATGAAACAACCGAAGAAACTAAAGATACAGAGGAGACTGAAACTTCTAATGCGACTGAAGAACAGGAAAAAGAAGGCACAAATGATGATGGAGACAAATAAACAGGGCCCCGTTTTCTATGTCGGATTCTCTTTTGCGTATATTCTTTATGCAAAGCGTTCTTGTACAGTGATAAGACTGAAATGCAAGGATTGGACCCTAAATTTATTACATTTATGTACAGTACTACTTCAGAATCAACAAACTACATTCTTGTGTTTCTCTTTAAATCATCCGATATATGTAAATACGTACTTGAAATCAGTTATTGTTATGTAAAATGATTCATTTGTAGACACACACTCATAAATGTGTCATCAATGTTTATATGCAAGAGCCATTCTAATTGTACAAATTGCTTGCCTATTTTTACTATTCTTACATGCATCTTTAATTTATTACTGCAGTTCCTCGGAATTTGACTTTTATGTGTTAAAATTATCTTAGTTATTTTTAGTGGTTACTATAAAAATATATCAAAGTACACTAACTACAGTTTAAAATTTTAAGATTTACAAACTAACAACTTTGTATTTTATCGTTTTACTGTTTAGCTATAAATAAGAAATAAATGTTTTTATGTGTTCAATATGCTTGTGTGTTTTTAGTTGAAATTGTCCTGAACAAATAAGGAAACGTTTTTCAATGATTCTTGAAAATGTCATTCTTTTTAAATTCTAAGTCTGCATTTAAATCTTTTATTCAGACATGTATCGGAGATGCTGCGTGTTTTTTTGGGGCGCAAGAGGCAGTTCTGTCGGTTTTTTTTAAGAAATAAAACCTTTTTATTTAAAATTTAATCCGAAATTTCTTGTTGGTTATAACTGTATCAGCGTTCTGGCAACTAATCGAACCCCCTGGAAAAGAAGTCTTCTGTTTTGAAGACAAAGTATTCTCTTCCACTGCCAATTGGACATCCTCATGATTTATATCTATTTCCATCAAGAAAGTTTTGCAGTGACCTGAAGAGATGATGGTCAGATGGGATGGGGTAATATGAGTAGATGCTGGCTGAGGTAAAGTTTCCCAACCGAACTCCGCAATTTTTTTGTGTTTCTTGCTACGTGTAGTCTAACGCTGTCGTGATGAAGAATCTTAGCCTTTCTGTGGGCCAGGGATGGACGTTTATGCTGAATTCATTCAGAACATAAAGTTGAGAAAAGTAAATGCTGTTTTATTTTCTTTCGGATACTCGTAGTGCACTATACCCTTGCTGTCTCGCCAACAACATAACCTTCTGATACATGCCAGATGTGGATGGTGGTGTCTCGCCTTCGTAAACGTTTACTTTTTATAACCTCTAGTTTGAACTCTATCAAGTCTTCATCTACAGTTAAAGTGGACAAAAAAAACTGTTCTTTTTTTTGTGATGAGCAAAATTGGAAGAACATATAGAAATTCTCCCAAACTTTTTTGCTTAATTCATATGACCTCAATAGAGTTTGGGCACGAAACCAAGCCTTTTAATGTAATTTTCAAAGCAATAGTCGGAATTCCAAGCTTAAAGCTCACTTCTGTGAAAGTTAACGGGGGATTTGTATTAATCATACTGCGTATCACTGACATCTAATGGCCTTCCTGATCTGGGTTCGCCTTTCAAATAAAATCACCCAAGCAAAATTTCACAAGTAATCCTTAGCCTGTTCGAACTGCTGCTTCCTCTCCAAACACGTCACGAAAGTTTCCTTTTACCACCATCGCGTTATTCTCTTTTTGGAACTCAAACATACAATGAGAAAAGTGCAATCAATTTGAATTCTCTCTCTCGATTTCAATCCAATATTCTCTCTTAGCCCTAAAGACTCGCATGACATGGCATAACTTCTAGATGATTATTAGTAGAAATTTTTTTAAATTTCACACTTTTCATGAGTTTATTTTTGTCCTTTGGAGTTAAATACTGAAGGCGTTTTTTTTTATCGAATCCCTCGTATTATATCTATGGAGCTTTAACCGGGTTAAGAGGACGTCTGAGGAAGTAACTGGATTTCATTCTTAAGCCAAGCAGTAGGGACAATTTGACGTGCGACAAAATAGTCCCGTTGAAAGATAATAATCAATAGATCTTATGATGAAAAAAGCTTGAAGTTATGTGTAGACTTCGTAATTTACCCTTACTGTTAAAATACACTTTTTTTTCAGTACTCGTACACTTCCAAATCATGACGGTTGTTAAATTTCACTGATTCAATGAAATGTAAGGAGTTATTGTTCTTAATTTAAATATAGGAATGGTGTAAAATCTTCTAGTGCATATAAATTTCTGCAAAAGCAAAACCTTGATTAATTTGCGTCGTATTTATTCTCTCTACTAAAATCGTTTTGTGAGAGATTTATTTTACAAAGGAGGTAGGTAAAGATCGGCCTTTTTTCGCCCATCGGTGAATTCGTATGTATTTTTTTAACACTGATGCTCAGTCGAAAGGAAAATGTAAGGTTTTTGCAAAAAAATCTTTTATTAAATAGAGAACTTGTAACAAATGTCTTCGATTATATTTCCTTTTCGCTTTCACTGGCTGAATCGTCACTGGTTCATTTAGTAGCCACGTCTTGAAGTGCATCAGCATATCCAAGACTTGGTGTTTTTGTCCGAGTGCGATTATGACGCCAGTATCCAAAGTACAAATACAATATGTGCACAGAAGCCAACAACTATAGCACCAAATTTGCACTGACAATACCATTCAATGTTTGGATTATGACCTATATCTGTTTTTGTCAATATATTGCATACTTTTGAGCTTGTGTGTCATGATCTCAACTGAGGTATCTTCTCTATGTACGTAAAGAGAGTATATACCCCCCCCTCCCGATTAAAGTATTCGTGAGTGTATGATCGGTTTTGCTTAGGTTGACATATTCAGAGTTAAATATCTTAGCACCTTCCATATTAATCGTGGTGGAAATCTGGAAGATCAGTCACTTTCGTTCTTTTTCTTGACCAGCCGATCAATCTGACCAATTCGCGGGCAAGCTATTTTGGTTCGTAGCACATCAAAGCGCTCGATACACCTAAGCAAATGAATGTTAGTTTAATAGTCTTATTATTGGGGGGGGGGAAGAGTATTTGTGAGAGACCAAAAAATATAGTGGTGTTTAACAGGTTTTTTAAATGGAAGTTAGAAAAAGCGCTTAAAATAACAAAACTCAACGAAATTTCCAAGTTTGATTTTTTTTTGTTTTTTTTTTTGTGACCTGCTATTTTTTCTTACTATTTTAGAATAAATGTAAATAACAATACCTAAAGTTCACATAAATATAATATAGCTGCAATAAATGCTTTGAGTTTTCTTTACTATGATGGGTGAAAAAGGTCGATCTTAACCCACCTCCCTTTATTAAGCGACAAGTTTTTAGTTAATTGCTCTTACTTTATTTAATATTTAAAATAAAGTTGTATTATGCAGATACATTTTTAGCAATACTCGAAGATATTCTATGAATTGAGAAGTTCGTCTCGTCTACATCACGACGAAATTTAATACAATCAAGATGAAAAAAAAATTGGTCAGTGTAATAATTCGGCAATAAACGCTACTACACACCATTATTTTTCAACCATTATAACAATTTAAGCGTTCGTGGTGGTAGACCACTTTTTATTCTGGTCCTCTTATGTTTCTGTTGCAATGGATGTTGTGGTCTGTAGCTGAGGAATTTATGCTCGAGATAAAAAAAAAATTATGTGTAATATATAGTTTTCCGTTATTTTTAAAAATAGATTGGAGTGAGCAATAGAGTGTAAATAAAATTTTTAACTCTGATCCAAATATAGGTTTTTAAATATGTAGTATTGAATTGCTACATAAATTTGTTTTTGCTCTAAGTTGTATAAATTTAAAATTTGATATTCAAGGGGAAATCGCTCTTTTCTACATACCCTGGCTATAACACTAATTTTAACTTGTTTGAGAATATCAAAATAGTTTGATACACGTGTTCATACCTGGTATTTTCGTCTGATTTTGTGAATCTATGAATACACTTTTAGCAATTACTATGATTTATCTACCAATATTAATAGCTCATGCCATGTTTAGAAAAAGGAAAATTAGTAGAGTATAGATAATCGAAGACACAATAATTAAAGTTCTCTACAATGTCAAAAGGATGAAATTATTCCGATTTTGATTCAAATATGATAAGTTTGTATAGATGGTCAAAATATTAGCAATATTTATTAGCAGACTGCAGTTTAATGTTAGGCAAGTGTTTAATATGAAATGCAGCGATAATTTCAACTTTCAGGTGATTGACGATCATCGTATACACAAACACATGTACCTATGTATTACATTTACATGCGTAATTTCTAGAGATCTAGTAATTGTGTAAACTTAAAACATTTCTGTTGTGTTCCTATCTTAAAAGAAAGGTAGGGGTAATATCATAACAGGGTTTATAAATATCGTCACTTATTATCCAAGCAACATTCCCCAAATTCGTGAAAATGATTCTATTAATCTAATAATTTTACTGCTATAAATTAAATTGCTTAAGAAATATAGAAAGAAAAGGCACGACTACAACAAATAAAATATAAATATATTCTTCTATGAATTACTGATACCCCTGTACATACTGAATCAAACATTAATAAGGTTAAAATATCGAAATTTAGATTAAAAGCTTCAGTAGAAGAACTGCGAAAAATTATTTTAAAACTTCCCTTAAAAAATAACTTGCCTTAGTTTTTAATTAAAAATATTAATTGGGAAAACTATTTGATTTTTGTTGAATTAAGAAAAGTTGCGATTAGCTCCAAAAAATTGGCCGATAAATATGTATGGAGCATAGAGAGAAGGAAAAACTAATCCACATTAAATAGTTGTACAAATGTAGTATCAAGTTTTACCAGTATTGGGAAAAAATTAGTGTTTCTACAGTTTCGTTTTAAATTTCTCTATTTCTCTGCAGTGTTAAAGATCAAGAAACATGCACGATTTCGGCAAACGAAACAAAGTTTAGATCTGTACCGAATCCTATGTAAGGTGCCACACACAGTTGATCCTGAATAATTTTGAATCAACATGAGACCAAGCATTGCTTTTGTCATATTTATCGAGAGCGAGGATTAGTTGTTACTCCGATCCTAACATCCTTCATTCTCTGCACAAAAAGCTTCATATCGGGGATATTCAAACTTCGTGAGAAAATACTGCGTAGTGTTAAAAAGAAATTACACTAGAGTATTTAGCATTTTATTTTATTTCCATGGTTTTTTTAAGGTTTTCTGCTTATTCTTCTAACATTTGAGATCGCAATTCCCTTGAATACATGGTAAATCTTATTCCATATATGTCAAGTTTAATATCCTTAGATTATTATATTATATAATGTAATTGATTCTATGGCCCTTTAAGGAAATTAACTCATGCATCTTACACAGAAACTCCCATACTTATTTTTCTTGATGAAGCTTAATTTAAAAAAATAGAAAGTCCTTATATATATATATGTGTGTGGGACGGCGTCTAGGAGAAGGTTCGATTTTAATGTTGAAATAAGCACGCAGAGTTAAAATAACTTAATTTATTAATAACACAACTAAAACATTAACTATTTACAAGGGGTTTTAAATTATTCGAGTGAGTGAGTGAATATTAACGTCCCACTGTTCAGCTACACGAGGGCTTTTTGGGGACGGTCCGCGTAATTTTGAACCATGGTCAAGTGACGCGGACGACACCTGAGCTGGCACCCCCCTCTCCTAACTACCACACCACACCAAAGGGAGGACGTTTGAGCTCTCGACAGATTTAACGTGCATCGCTCCCCTACACGGCGGATCTTTAGTGGTACTAGGATCGAACCCATGACAAACTAGCCATGATCCGATGCCTAGACCACTCGGCCACCGCGGCCACTTAAATTATTCGAGATAACACCATACTAATTCCGAAAACACGTACCCTTTCTCAAAACAACGGAGAGAGCGATTTCCTCTGACCTGCCTTCGTTCAAGCTTTGGTGCAACTCCCAGTTTCTTCTTTCTGCCACCTTTATAAATACATAATCTCATCGTATCGCGCAGCTAAAACTCACGTGGTTTCGATTAGTGGTGCCATCTCTTAAAATAAAAATCAAAAGAAGTAAAAGAAAACTTGCACTCCTTTCCTACAAGTTCGGCCATCCTGGGAATCACTGACCTCAGTGATTTTACATACCATACAATAAAATATAGGCCTCTGCAAAATTAATATTAATCGGAGATAAAAATTCCAATATAGACATTCAAATTTGAAAATAAGGATACAACTCCAAAAAAATGAAATATTAATAGCAAAGAAAGCAAAACACATTAATACACATTATGTTCTTTTAAAAAGAATAGAAAACGCTTTTTATTAAAATACATCATCATGGTGAGTAAAATTTCATTAAATCAGCAGATGAATTTGTTATCTTAGGTCCCTCATGATCACCCACTTTCTCTAAATCATATCTATCTCTAGGTTTTACTTTAACTTTTCTATATGGTCCCAAAAACTTAGACCTCAATTTCAAACCTGTACCAAATTGTGTTCTCTGAATGACCACCAAGTCACCCATCTGGTAGTTAGGGGCCTTCCTGCGCTTCCTGTCATAGGTTCTTTTATTCTCTGCCTGTATCTTCTGGATATTTTTCTTTGCATCTTGTAGTAATTGTTTCCTCTGTTCTTGAAATTCCTCCATCATTTCGTCCATCAGTAACTCTCTCAGGCGAAGGTCTTCCTTGTTTCTCATGGTGACGCCAATTAATAATTCAAATGGAGACCACTTAGTACTACGATTAAATGTACTATTTAAAATTCTTTGAAGTTGGTCTACGAACTTGAACCACTTGGTAGACTCCTCAATTGACAGCTTGGTCAAAACGGGAATAATAGTTTGGTGTATTCTCTCGACTTGGCCATTCCCTCTGGGTACTCCGGTGGCGATTTGCAAATGTTGAATGTTTTCATTAGTAAAATAATCTCCAGAAGTAAAAGCAGAACCTCTGTCTGTTATTATTTTCTTGGGATTACCAAAAGTCTTTTGTTGCAATTTTAATTTATCCAAAGCATCTTCTGCGGAAGTAGATCTAACGGGATAAAGCCAGGTAAATTTTGTAAAAGCATCCACTATTGTGAGAATATGCTGATATTTCTTGTTAGTAGAAGGCAAAGGTCCGATAAAATCGACGTGATAAGTACTTAATGGCACATCCTCTTTAGGAATGGGGTTGAGGAATCCATCCTTTTTTCCACTCTTTTTGTTGGTCAAAATACATGGCACACAGTTAACAATTACATTTTGCACCTGCTTGCTCAAATTGGGAATGAAAAATTCTTGTTTCACAACTCCTTCTGTCTTGGCAATGGAGAAATGTTCCTTCTCATGTGCTAACTTAATTATCTCAGTTTGCATATCTCTTGGTACAACTATCAATTCACGACCTTCAACATATTTGTAAAGTATTTCGTTTTTATCGAAAAAGTCTGAATTGCTGTTTGTTTCAATCAGTGACCTTAGACTCTGAGTGTATTCATCCTCTTGTTGTGCCCTTTTTAATCTTGCGGTTAGAGTATCGTTAGTAATTATTGCGACTGGATATCTACTAAGGGCATCCACATGTTGCATTCTCTGGCCGGAACGATGCACAATTTCATAATCAAACTCTTCCAGCAATAATGACCATCGCGCTATACGAGTAACCAAATCCTTTTTGTCCATAGTCCTTTGAAACGCTGAGCAATCCGTTATGACTTTGAAATGATTTCCCATAAGGTAGGTACGAAATTTCTTTAAAGCGTTGACAACAGCAAGAATTTCAAGTTCATAGCTGCTATACTTCTCCTCTGCCGGAGTAGTTTTCTTAGACATGTATTGAACTGGATGCAATTTTCCATCTTCTGCCTCTTGGAGTAAGACGGTTCCGTAGCCTTGTTGACTTGCATCCATGTGCAATTCGGTTGTTTTTCCCTGCTGGAAAATACTTAATACTGGACTTTCAGTCAATAATTGCTTGAGCTTTTCAAATGCTTCTATTTGAGGTCGTTCAAAGACAAATCGATTGTCGTTTCTAATTAAATCACTCAAAGGTTTTGCTATTTTAGAGTATGACGGAATAAATTTTCGAAAATAGCCAGTGAGTCCTAAAAAGCTTTGGACTTGTTTGACAGTCGTTGGTACAGGAAACCTCTTGACAGCTATCGTTTTTGCAACTGAAGGGCGTACCGTTCCATTTTCGACAACGTGACTCAAAAATTCCACCTTTCGTTTTAAAAACTGACATTTTTCAAACTTGATCTCCAACCCATATCTGGATGCGACCTCAAACACCTTCTTTAGTTTTTCCAAACTTCTTTCTCATCTTTAGCTGGAACGATCAAATCATCCAAATAAATTATTACGATGCCTTTTCGCATGAGTTCCCTAAAAATGCTGTACACATATCTTTGGAATACGCTTGGGCTTGTACTGAGACCAAAAGGTACTTTATTAAATTCAAACTGCCCGTCTGGTACAACAAAGGAGGTGAAATGCTTGCAATCCGCGTTTACGTCAACATGAAAAAACCCATTTTTCCAAGTCTAACGTAGAATACACTTTGGCGTCTTGCAGCCTATCCAATACGTCCTCTATCAGTGGCAAGGGGAAGCGATCCTTGACTAGTTTTCGGTTCAGTTTCCTATAGTCAATGCATAGTCTGTTGGTACCGTCTTTCTTCTTGACTAACACGATTGGACTTGCATATTCAGAAGAGCTTGGTCTCACGATTCCCTTATCCAACCATTCGTCGATCTGCTTGTTGACGGTCTGATTCTCCAGAAACGACAAACGGCGTGCTGTTTGGTAAACTGGTATATCATCCTTCAGGATAATTCTCATGGATACATTTGTCGTTTCGGTCTTCTTAGGTGTATATCTGTTGATTAGTTCAGAGAGTTCCTTTCTTATTTGAGGATTGATAACATGTTTAACTTCGATTTCGTCTTCAGTTCTTGCCTCATAAACCTGTGTATTCACAAACCACGTCTTCTCTTCGTATTTACGGAAATAAACACCTTTTTTATCAAAGCCAACAAAAGCTTGTTCCAAAATGTCCGATCCTATCACTGCCTGGAACTCCAAATGCACCGCAGGCACGACATGCCATATTACGGAATATTTCTCTCCATCCAATTCGATTTCTCGTTGGAACGATCCTTTTGTTTTGACTTCGTACTTTCCCAATCCAGATAACACGACAATGTCCTTCGAGAGCTTCGATTGCTCGATGATTCCTGTGCTTACATCTTCACGAATTAGCGAAACTGAGCTTCCAGTGTCAATTAGAGCCTCAAACGTCTTGTTTCCGATGGTTATTTTCCTGGTCTTAATTCTGTCTTGCTGAATTCGAGAACAGATCTGGACCGGAGAGCTTGAAGATTTATTGATTTTCGTACCCTTGTTGCGCTTTGTACAATCTACGGCATAGTAACCTGGTCCCCTGCAGTAGCTACATGTTACCTGTTTAACTCTTTTATGGTAAGTTCTCGTCGATTGAAAGCATTTTCTATCATTCCAATTATTTCCAAGGTGAAAATGTTCTTGCCTTCGAGAACAATTATCGTTATTGTTCGATCTCTTAGCAAATAAGTTTAACTGCTTTGGCCCTATAGTTCTTCGGACGTCCTCATAATCTTCAAATTTTTTCGCTAGCTCAATAGATGAGTTAATAGTAGACCATTCGTCCAAAAAGTGTTCCTGAAAATCATACGGCGCCCTCTTCTTCATTTGATCGGCTATGATTAATTCTCGTAATTGGTCGTAGGTGTTAACTTTTAAGCCCAAAGTCCATCCATCAAAATACGTCTGTAATTCGTGTTGAAAATCTTGCCATGTTCGTTCATCGGACTTTTGGTGAAACAAAAATAACTGACGAAATTTTTCCGGAGAGAGAGAGAGAGAGAGAGAGAGAGAGAGAGAGATAATTTAAATCTTTGTAAGAGCAACTTCTTTATATGATCGTAATCGTTACACTTACCAGTTGGTTCTCTTGCGATCAGATGGGCAATTTCGACGGGTATTAAACCTATAAGTTTTTGAGCCCAATCTTTTTTCGGTAAGGAAGTTAGTTCTGCATGACGCTCAAATAAGGTAAGATTCAAACCAATATCTTCCTTCATATTAAACTTATGAAAAGTTTCGTGAAGCAGTTTATTCGATGCTTGAACGTTTTCGGTGTTATTCGGCATACCGGCAGTCTGTTGCGCTTGTATTCGCAACTTCTCTAATTCGTACTCTCGTCTTTCTCTCTCATCCTTTCGCATATCCTCTCTCAGCCCTCTCTCTCTCAGCCCTTTCTCTCTCAGCCCTTTCTGTACGTTCCTCCACTATGCTATCAAGCATCTTTTTAACATCGTCTTCAACGTAATCTGGGCTTTTTACGATCAGCTCCTTTAACTTCAATTTTGTGATACCTGCTTCGATAGTAAGATCCAAATCCTCGGCGAGTGACACCAAATCCTCTTTCCTTTTCGCGAGTAAGAATGCCATTTTTATACTCAGAATGGTGACCCAGAGAACAACTTAAATTTTTACCCAAGTTAAATGAGACAAAACCATTAAAATGACACGCAAAAAGTTTACTCACTTAAAATGAAACAAAAGATAATTTAAATAAGATGCAATTATCAATTATAAACAATTATAGACAAAAATGGACTTTTTAAAGAATTCCCGGAACTTAAATCCTTTTACAAAACACAACAGTATTACAGTTAATATCAATTTTATTTTTTATTAAAAAAAAACAACGCGTTCCTCTCATTTATCAAAAATAGATTAAGAAAAAACACGGAAAGTACTCAGTTATTAATCCAAAACTGAAGGAACATCAAATATTTATGTCTGCAATTAAACCAATAATAGTACCTAGTACTTTAAAATTCAATTTCAGATTCACAGAACAGGAAATATACACACAAAATCATTCATTTATATAATTTTCGCCTATTACTCACACAATATCAAAAAAAGGATACTAGCACAATTCAATGTAATTCTGAAGACACTTTACCTTGACCTCAATGACACAGGAAATCTTGTTTCGTGTTGATAACTCGCAATTCGATGCAGTTCCGAAGGTTCTCTCGTCAGTGTTGACCTCAATGATCAAGGTAATCCCGTTCAGTATCTCGTTGAGTCGCTGGGCTTCCAGTTTTGTTTGACTGTAGCTGACGTGGAAATTCGCCAAGATTCCGTGTTTCTAACCAAGTCTCAATGGACTCCTTTTTCTTGTTGACTGTTCTCGCTGAAGTATTTCCGTATCGCTCGTAAAATTTCTTATCCAGCTGAAGGCTTCGCCGGGTTTCTATTCGATGCAAGGCAAGGTCTATGTACCACTCAGGAAATCAAAAATCGATGAGGAGGTAAAACTTTTAAAAAATGCTCCTAGATAAAACTTTAAATGGTTTAAAAAATTCTCGGTCGAACCCCCAATTTGTGGGACGGCGTCTAGGGGAAGGTTCGATTTTAATGTTGAAATAAGCACGCAGAGTTAAAATAACTTAATTTATTAATAACACAACTAAAACATTAACTATTTACAAGGGGTTTTAAAATATTCGAGATAACACCATACTAATTCCGAAAACACGTACTCTTTCTCAAAACAACGGAGAGAGCGATTTCCTCTGACCTGCCTTCGTTCAAGCTTTGGTGCAACTCCCAGTTTCTTCTATCTGCCACTTTTATAAATACATAATCTCATCGTATCGCTCAGCTAAAACTCACGTGGTTTCGATTAGTGGTGCCATCTCTTACAATAAAAATCAAAAGAAGTAAAAGAAAACTTGCACTCCTTTCCTACATATATATATTATATATTTGTATTGAATTGCCATCAAAGAGCTTTGTTGTAGTTTCCTTAATTTTTTTCTACGGGATGGGATTCCATAAAGCTTATTGTTAAAACAAATAATAAACTGAAATATTCTGTTAAAAATAAAATAAATTGAAATAAAATGAAACCTGAAATATATATTAAAATATTCTAGAAGTGATTTGCATCGTGTTTTGCTACTTTGCCGATCAGTTTCCCTTGATAATTTAATGTTTAAAAACAAGTTGGGATATTTAAGAGATGAATACCTTAAAAGTGCATTTTTAAAGTTTTAACTGAGCTAAAGAATTAGTAAGATTCCCATAAAATTAGATTTATGAAACACAAGTAGAGAGAGAAAGATCCTCTTTAGATAATTTCCTTCTGTTATTCCAAGAACCATCGGTACATATATAGATTCTAAGATACTAACCCAAAGCCTGAACATTGGATTAAACTGGTTGCATTTATTATAATTAAAAAAAAATTTTGTATTTGAAAGTTAATTAAAAGATTGAACAAATACATTAAACTGACATAGTTTATTCCAGTTTACAAACTTTTGGTTGAATATACAAATGGGTCTCACTTAAGTTCATTTATCTTTGCTAACCTACTTTCTATGAACTCCACCCTAATAAACTACAGCTTGGTTTTGCTATCGACTATTCCCAAGACGATATACTTCGTAACATTAGTGATTTCCCCAGTGAATAAGAAAGAAAACTCCCCCCGTTAGAAGCTTTTGAATTATTTCCATGTTTCTTATCTAGTAGAATCGCGACTAGATAACAGATATATTCAAAATCTTATCTTTAAAATACACATGTATAGCTTGAATGAACTAATAATTCTTATACAATACCCACTCCCCCAAATATATATATATATGCATGTAATTTTCGTGTATTACAATCATAAGACTATTTTTCCTTTCATTATTTTGTAGTAAATGAAAAAAAAATTTAGTAATAAAATAGATCTTGGAAATAAAACTATACAAATTAGTGTGTTTATATAAAAGATGTTTTTTCAGGGGTTTTTAAACCCCCCCCCCTATAATTCACAGTTATCACTATTTAGGACAACTAGTCTGCTACTTAATATTTCCAATATTAATACAGTCGATTATTACAGCCTTTGAGATTTTTAGTTTAGTATGAATTGACTTTTTCCTGTACCATCATTATATGGGTCGATATTATCCATTTGGAAAGTTTGATTTGATCCGTAACAATCAATGTCAAAGTTGAGCTATTTTTATTCAATTTTCTTGCTGCACAGATGGAGAAAAAAAAATCCAATTGTATAGCATTTCGAAGATTAAAAATGACATTCAAGAGATTTAACGTGATCACTGCGTTTACTCGTTTATTCAATTGATTTTGTCTTTTTCCTTTCATTTTCAGTGACTACGAAATACAGTAGGATATATTTTAGCATCGAATGGAAGCAATCTTTATTAACGATTCTTTTATGAAGAGAAAAGTTTGCCACAAAAAAATTGAAACTACAGTACATTTGGATTTGACTTAATAGGCATTGAACGTTCTTTTGTCTCGTTATATACTTTGGACCATTGGACTTCGAATTGTAATTCTTTTTCTCGTAATTTAAACTAATAGTTAGGATTGTTGCGAGAAAAAAAAACAAAGTTTGTTCTAAAAATTTGGATTAGATTGAAAAAAAATTATTGTAAGAATATAGTTTGATGACTTCTAAAAGGGCAAGAAGAATCATTTTAAAAATTCATATTTCTGAATCAGTTTTCAAGAATTTGATTGGTATATTAATTGCTACATTAATTAATGTAATGTAAAATAGTGCTTAAATTTTACGTACAGAACACATACTTCCTGAGTTGAAGCACTTCAAAGGATTTGTGATTCTAAAGTTTAGTTTTTATAATGCTTTCCTAATGTATTACCTTAGAGTATAGAAATGAAGAAAATTATTCATTGAAAAGATAAACTAAATGATATTCTGAAACTACTTTTTTTATGTTGTAGTTGCTATAATTCTCTGTAAATTTGTGTTCATCTTCAGAACAAATACTGTTTATTTTTGGATTATTCAGACAATTTTTCGTTTGCTATAAATAGACTTTTTATCAAAACTTTTTAGTTATTCTAAAAATTTTGACTACATTAAAAGATATTTATGCAATAAAATTGTTTAAAGAACAAAAATTCATGGAAAAAAAAGGATTTCATATGATAATATAATTTCTACTAATAATTATCTCGTAAAAAAAAAAAAGAGTCGCAAGAAATTGCCGTTTTTAACGAATATTCATAATTTATCAGTTTATAAGTAAAAATTTTAAAAAAATGTGCTTTAATAACATTCAGTCATAAACAATTCATCCAGTTCCTCATACCACCAATAGTATACGCTTATAAGCTAAGAAATTAATCAATTGTTTGATTTCGTTTTCATATGATGCGATTTTCTTAAGAGAAAGCAGTTTTGAAAAAATTGTTTATGTATGTGTGTGTGTGGAGGAAATAATAAATGGTGTAAAATTTCAATTACTTAAATGCAATTCAATTTTACAAAATTTATTCAAAGTTTCTGGATGGTTGCATTCATAAATTTATTTTAGTTTACAGAAGCCAGTCACAATCATATCTGCAAATATACATATACCTAAATACATACAGGTCAACGTTATTCTCTTCAACTTACCTGTGTCTGTGATATGAGCTAATAACTAAAGAAAATACTTAAATCTTAGGAAACAAAACCTTCCGTAATAATATAAAAACTTATTTTGATTTTGAAGAATGACACTTCTCTGTTTCATTAAAAAGTCGGATAAGTAATCAGCAACAATTTGAAAAATGTGCTCTTCAGAGTTAATACATACGATAAATATAAAAAAACACTAGTTACAGAAATATTCATTATTACTGAAACAAATGGCTAAATTTTAAGACTTCGTGCGCTTAAATTACGCCTGTCAAACTCACAGCTCACAATCTACACTCATGTCCATAAATTAAGGATAATGAAGTTCAGGCAAAGAAAGAGACAGAAGCAAAATTTTTTTTACTTATTTGTAAAGTCTATTTATTAAACAAAAGGTAAAGAGCAAAAAAGATGCTATATGTTTGACATAATTAATAAAAATTGCGATTTTTACTCCCTGGAGCAAATTTCAAAAAAGAACCTATTTACAAAAACAGTATAACATGGTTAGTATGATGGTTAATACGGAGTATGTCTCCCGGACGATGCAATACAGGCCTTACAACACATACGCATGCTGAGTATCAAATTATCAACCTGATCTTGGGGAATATTACACCACTCATCAAGCAATGCCCTCCAAAGTTCCGGTAGACAGGTGGGAGGGTGTTGACGGGCTGCAATTCGTCGGACAAGCATATCCCACACATGCTCTATTGGATTCAAGTCCGGTGAGTATGCTGGCCAATCCATACGGGTGATATCCTCCGATTGAAGGCATTCGTCTACAATGTTTGCACGGTGAGGACGGGCGTTGTCATCCATAAACAGAAATTCAACACCCATGGCTCCCCGAAACAAACGTACATGTTGTTCCAGAATGACATCCCGATAGATGTGGCCTGTCATCGTTACACTCTGAACATGCAGGTCAGTTCTGGAACCAAGAATAATTCCTCTCCAACCGAGCCATCCTGCACCACCATAACAGTGTCGTTTAATGGTGTTCTCTTGGTGGTAACGGGTACCTGGCGCTCTCTATATGAAAGTCCAGGGAGAATCAGACTGCAAACTGAACCTGGACTCGTCGGAAAACATCACACAAGACCACTGTTGCGGTGTCCACAATGCATGCTCTCTACTCCAGGTTAATCGCAGGCGACAGTGAGTTGCAGTAAGGGGAACACATCTGACAGGCCTACGAGCATATAGACCAATGTGCCCTAAGCGTCTGTACACGGTCTGCCTTGAAACTGTCGTACCGGTAGCTGAAGAGAGCTGACGAGATAGGTCTGATGCTGTGCTCCGTCTGTTTCTTTTGGCAGTAACTGCCAAATACCGGTCCTCATTCGGCGTTGTAACTTGGGGGCGACCTGTGCTGTAACATCTACTCACATTACCATAATCTTGGAATCGTTGCCAAAGCCTGAAGATGACACTCTGGGCGATTCCAAGTTCCTCGGATTCTTCCAGCTGGGTACGTCCACATTCCAGTCGTCCGATAATTCTACCACGTAAAAAATCATCCAAATGCTTCCTTTGTGCCATAACTATGCGGTTACTGCACTGAAAGGCTTTTAAAGCGCTTGTGAACAATTTTATTTCTTTGCCACCATTCCTTATATACCCCTCTCTTATACTCTCGTCATTGTGACGTACTATCCGCGCAATCTGGTGGTTTCCTGTAATTTGCATATTCTTCTTCAAGATGTGTGTGATAATTCTACAGGTGAAAATTTTACTTTAGAGTTCAATTTCTGTGTGATTCTGAATCATCCTTAATTTATGGAGATTAGTGTATATCTTTTGCTGCCCCAAATAACATAATATTATACAAAAAAAAACATTTACTAAAAATATCCAAGTTTAATTTAAAAATATGTACATGGTGATGATTAGGAACCTAGACATTCACCAATAAACCTTGTGGGGGAGGGGTCCTAACTGGGACCCCTCTCCCTGTCCGGCGCATCTCTAAGTGTGGGGGGAAATAAAGCATCATCAACAAACTCCATAATAACAATTAGATTTATTCAATCTTTGAACAAACACTTAAAAACAATCACAAGTTTAACTATAAGAAGAAACCTAGGAGTGATCTCTAAAACGTCGATTAATCCTAATACTCAATTCTAAGTAAACCCGACTACCACAGAAATAGACAAGGAGAACAATCACTAATGAACCTCAGGCCGATTCTGAATTTACTATCTTAAAGCTTCAATCTAATAATTGAATCTCAGAAATTACACCTTTTAAACGCTCGCTAAGTTTGTGAAGTAAATTCTCCAGTGTCCAACTTACTTGACTGCTTCACGGCTCCTTCTCCTCTCTTACATCTACAAAACCTATATAGACTTTATATAGTCAAACTAATTAACATATATCTATCTCGTGTTTTTCTTGAATTAGTATAAATGTTAGCCCCAAAGTTTCCCCAAGAGGATTAGTCAGAATATCTCGCGAAAAGCCCCGTCACAACCTCACTGTTTTCCAAAATTAAAAGAAAAAAAAAGTGTGATTAGAGCACCAAAAATAAGCAAATGTTCGTACAGATTACGCAAAAAGTAAATCTACATTCGTGTGTATATATATAAAAAAGCCTATACGTGAAAAAGTAAACCCCTAAGATCAGAATAACACTGAAAATTATTTCAGCTGATGACGCCACTTACTGTTATTAACAAGGCTGAAAATAGACTTATAACCCTTAGGCCGTTATGAATGCGCTGCACTCGTCCATCTGCATTTTGCACTGTTTCAAACGCGTGTACCGTGTACTAAATAAGTTGTTTCTTTTACTGATAAATGACAGCTCTAGACTGAAAGATAGAGATTAGAATACAATACTTCACGACGAAAATTAGTACTTCATTTCTAGTTGTGAAATGTGTGGCGTCAGTTTCACAGACTTTCGATAACTAAAGGCGAGTGAAATGCCGAATGAAAACAACAATCTGTATTGTGTGTAAATATTAATATGCATTCTTAAAAAAAGTTTTATTAATTATTTTGATAAAGTTATTATTTATTATATATTGGTATATGTTATTTATAATTTATTATTTTGATTATTTGACAAGGGTTAAATGTATGTAATATATGTAAATATATATATACTAGCTGTTACCCGCCCGCTTCGCTGGGTATTTCATGATGTTTTATAAATTTTTACTGCTTATATATATGTATAAATTATTGATATCTAAGTCCTAGCATTAAGAATGCGATTGAATTGAAAAATATACTTATACCTGTAACTGTCACCTGTTGATAAAAAAAAGGGCAGAACTCATCTAATTTGTATTTTCTAAAAATCTCTAAAATTGAAGCATAGAATGATGCTTGCTCTTTCGTAACTCAAAAACCAAGTGGATTCCCGCAAAACCAATTTTCGGTGGATCTCTACTCCGTAAATTGAACATGCAAGCCAAATTTCAAGTCTAAATCTAACAGAAAAAAGCAAAAGTTTTACTATAAATATCCCCGTAATCCCGTTGAGAGCCGTTTTCCAAAATTACCGCTCTTAGCGGATTTCAATTCAACAAAAGAAAAATGCAAACCAAATTTCATTATTATAGTCCTTGTAGCTCGAAAAAAGTAATTTTTTTTGTCAATACGTCCCAGTAACCCCCTGCAACCCCCCAGAACTTGATTTGCTTAAAATTGATTCTTAGTGGATCCCTATACAACAAAAGAAACATGCTTAACAAATTTCAAGTATATGGGTCTAACAATTAAAAACAGGAATTTTTTTCTATAACTCCTTTTGACCCCTTGCAAATATCTTTAGGTTCAATTTTCATTTTACTCTTTGTTAGAGGAACTCTATTTCATGAAAGGAACATGCCTACCAATTTTCAAGCAGGATGATCAAGTAGTTTAAAAATGGAAATATTTATCGATTACGCCTCTTAATCTCCCGAAATTAAACTTGGTAGTTGATATTCGCGAAACCCATTTTGTTGCGGTTCTCTACTTTACGAAAGGAATCTGCTTATCAAATTTCAAGACTGTACGTCTAACAGTTTAAAAATGGGGATAATTGTCTATAACGCCACTTGAGCTCCCGCAACGCCACTTCTGGGTCTGTTTTCACAAAACCCATTTTGTAGGGGAATTGCACTCTATGAAAGGAATCTGCTTAGCAAAATTTGAAGACTGTGCGTCCAATTAATTAAAAATGCAAAAAAATTATCAATACGCCCCTTGAACCCCCGCAACACCACCTAGGGGTCGATTTTCACAAAACACATTTTGCAGTGTATTTCTATCCTATGAGAGGAATCTGCTAACCAAATTTCAAGACTGTGAGTCTAATAGTTTAAAAAAAGAAATAATTATTTATATCAGCCCTTAACCCCCCTTGGGGGTCAATTTTCTCCAAACCCGTTTTGTAGCGGATATTTACTCCATGAAAGAAACATTCCTACCAATTTTCAAGCAGGTAGGTCAAATAGTTTAAAAACGAAAATATTTATCTCTTACGCCACTTATTCCCCTGCAACGCCACTTAGAGGTCTGTTTTCACAAAACCTTCTTATAGTTGATATCTACTCTATGAAAGAAATCTCTTTATCAAATATAAAGACTGTGCGTCTAATAGTTTAAAAATGGAAATAATTATCTATAACGCCCCTTAAGTCCCCTCAACGCCACTTGGGAGCAATTTTCACGAAACCCATTTTTAGCGTATCTCTACCCTATGAGAGGAATCTGCTTACTAAGTTTCAAGACTGTACGTCTAATAACTTAAAAATCGGAATTTATAACGCCCCTTAAACCCCCCGCAACACCCCTTGGGGGTCAATTTTCCCCAAACCCATTTGGTAGCGGATATTTACTCCAGGAAAGAAACTTACCTACCAATTTTCAAGCAGGTAGGTGAAGTAGTTTAAAAACGGATATATTTATCTATTACGCCCCTTAATCCCCCGCAACGCCACTTAGAGGTCTGTTTTCACAAAACCCGTTTTGTAACTGATCATTATTCTACGAAAGGAATCTATATATCAAATTTAAAGACAGTGCGTCAAATAGTTTAAAAATGGAAATAATTATCTATAACGCCCCCTAAGCCCCTGCAACGCCACTTGGGGGTCGATTTTCAGCAAACTTATTTTGTAGCGGTTCTCTACTCTCTGAAAGAAATCCGCTTACCCAATTTCAAGATTGTACATCAAGTAGTTTAAACATGGAAACAATTATTATTAAAGGCCTTAACCCCCCGTAACGCCCCTTGCGTTTCGAATTTCGGAAAATCCTTTCTTAGCTGATGTCTACTCTATCAAAGGAACATGTCTACCAAATTTCAAGTCTGTAGGTTGAATAGTTCCAGAGATTTTGTGATTAGTCAGTCAGTCAGTCAGTCAGTCAGTCAGTCAGTGAGTGAGTCGCTTTTCTCCTTTATATATATAGATATGTAAATGTACTGATGTTCAAAATTAAGAGAGTTTACAGTTTTGATCAATTATTTCAATGAAGTTTTATATGTACTTACGGTTGATATAATGCAAAAAAATAACCATTGAACAGTTATAATACGCATACATGATCGCGCATAACACTCATTGAAGTTGAAGGTGTAATACTAGCCGCTTCGCAGGGTATTTCATAATGTTTTATAAATATATATACTGTTTATTATATATATATATATATATAAGTTATTGATATCTATGTCCTAGCTTTAAGAATTCGATTGTATTGAAAAATATACTTATACTTGTAATTCTCTTCTCTTGATAAAAAAAAGGACAGAACAACTAATTTGTATTTTCTAATAATCTCTAAACTTGAAGTATAGAATGATGTTTGCACTTCCATAACCCTGTAACCAAGTGGATTTCCGCAAACCAATTTTCGGTGGATCTCTACTCCGTAAAATAAACATGCAAGCCAAATTTCAAGTCTAAATCTAATAGAGCAAAAACGAAATTTTTGCTATCAATACCCCCCGAAATCCCGTTGAAAGTCATTCTCTAAAATAACAATTCTTAGCGGATTTTAATTCAACACAAAAAAAATCCAAATTAAATTCCATTATTATAGTCCTTGTAGTTCGAAAAAAGGAATTTTTTTGTCAATACGCCCCCTGCTCCCCCCAGGAGTTGATTTCCGTAAAATACATTCTTAGTGGATTCCTATTTAACAAAAGAAAGATGCTTAACAAATTTCAAGTATGTGGGTCTAACAATTCATAAACAGGAATTTTTTCCAATAACTCCTCTTGACCCCTCGCAACCCTCCTTAGGAGTGGATTTTCATTTTACTCTTTGTTAGAGAAACTCTATTGATATGCATGTTCCTCTCACGAAAGGAACATGCATATCAGTTTTCAAGTAGGTAGATCTAATAGTTTAAAAACGGAAATATTGATGTGTTACGCACCTTAATTTTCGGAAATGAAACTTGGGTGTTGGTTTCGCGAAACCCATTTGTAGCGGTTCTCTACTCTACGAAAGGAATCTGCATACCAAATTTCAAGACTGTACGTCTAATAGTTTAAAAATGGGAATAACAATCTATAACGCTCCTTGAGCCCTCGCAACGCCACTTGGGGGTCTGTTTTCACAAAACCCATTTTGGGAACTTCTCTATGAAAGGAATCTACTTACCAAATTTGAAGACTGAGTCTATATAATAAATTAAAAATATAAAAATATATATCTATAACACCCCTTGAGTCCCCGCAACGCCACCTAGGGGTCAATTTTCACAAAACACATTACATAGGGGATCTTTAATCCATGAAAGGATTCTGATTATCATATTTTAAGACTATACGTCCAGTAGTTTAAAAATGGAAATAATTATCTATAACGCCCCTTAAGCCCCTGCATCGCTACTTAGGGGTGATTTTCACCGAACTCATTTTGTAGGGGATCTCTACTCTATGAAAGGAATCAGTTTATCTAATTTCAAGATTGTACGTCGAGTAGTTTAAAAATGGAAACAATTATTTATAACGCTCCTTAACCCCACGTAACGCCCCTTGCGTTTCGAATTTCGCAAAATCCGTTCTTAACGGATCTCTACTTCATGAAAGGAACATGTCTACCAAATTTCAAATCTGTGGGTTGAATAGTTCCGGAGATATCGTGATTAGTCAGTCAGCCAGTGAGTCGCTTTTCTCCTTTATATATATAGATAAGGGAATATATGAGCAATTTTTTAATTCCACTCGTTCAAAAACTCTGTTTTCAGGTCTTGGACGGAGGTGGTTCTGAGTTGCAATTGCCCTTCCCAGAGCCTTCCAGGCATGCTATGCAGTGTTCTGGAGATCTAACAGGTCAATTTATCCAGCGAATATCCTCACTCCCAAAAATTCCTCGACCACATGAGTTCTATGTGGCCTAGCGTATTATCCTTTAAAATAAAATAAAGGCCAACTGTACCGATGAAAAGTCGAACATAGGGCTCCAAGACCTCATCCCTATGGGATCACATCAGTATAGTGCCCCTTTGGAAGACATGCAGGTGTGTGAGTCGATCCAACGTGTTGCCTGCCTTAACCATGCAGCCTCCGCTACCATAATGGTCGATTTCGCTGACATTGGAGGGCAGGTTGCTGGTTCCTGATTCTCTCCATATGAAAGTATAAGAATCGCTGGTTAGGCTGAACTGGAATTCATTAATGAAGAGAACGGTCATCCATCGATCCATGCTATCTGTCATCTCTATGATTTATGCACCATTTTAAATAGACTATCCTTTTTGCAGAACTGAGAGGGACGCAAATAACAGATCTTCTTACAATCTCATGAAGTATTATGGAAACAGTAACCCTTGAAACTCGGGTTACTGTGGCTGCATACAATTTATAAGAGAGCTGAGAAGCTCTAGCATCCCTGTTACGGCTCGCTATAATGAGCGAATCACGATCTTAACTGGTCGTCTTGGCTCTTCGACGACCTTGATCAGGCTTTCTTTAAGACGAATCCGATATTCTGAAACTGTTTCCACACGTCAGACACGACGTTGAGCGTTAATTTGAATTCTCTACAAATCTGGTTTTGAGACTGGTCTGTTTCAAGCCTACCCACAATTCACCACCTCATTCCATCGTCTAAACATTGGTGGTTACTCATTTTTGTTTCAATTTTAATTTAACCAAATGCTGCCAAACAGCACTAAGAAATTCGAGGAGGTGGGCTCACGAACGGAATTCGGATTTTGGTACGCCCACTTATAAATCCACTTACTTGACTACTTCTGCTCTCACACACGTCATGGCTCCAATTTGAACATGCAGGCCAGTTCTGGAACCCACAATTATTCCTCCCCAAATGAGCAATCCTGCACCACCGAAACGGTGTTGTTTAATGATGTTCTCTTGGTGGCAACGGGTACCTAGCATTCTCCATATGAATTCCGGCTAGAATCACACTGCAAGCTAAACTTGGACTCGTCAGGAAACAATACACAAGCCTACCGTTGCGGTGTCCCCAATGTGTGCTCTCTACTCCAGGTTAACCACAGGTAACAGGGAGTTGCAGTAAGTGGAACACATCTGACAGGCTTACGAGTGTATTGACCAATCTTCCCTAAGTGTCTGTACACTGTCTGCCTTGAAGCTGTCATACCAGTGGCTGAATAGACCTGACGAGATAGGTCTGATGCTGTGCTCCGTCTGTTTCTTTTGGCAGTAACATATAAATACCGGTCCTCATTCAGTGTTGTAACTCAGGGGGACCTGTGCTGTGACGTCTACTTACATTTCCATTAGCTTGGAATCGTTTGCCAAAGCGTGGAGATGACACTCTGGTCGATTCCAAGTTCCTCGGATACTTCCGGATGGGTACGCTCACATTACAGACGGCTGATGATAATTCTACCACGTAAGAAATCATTCAAATATGTCCTTTGTGTCACAACTATGCGGTTATTGCACTGAAGGGCTAACAAAGTGCTTGCGATTAATTTCACTACTTTGCTTGTATCCCTTATATATCCCCCTCTCACACTGTCGTCATTGTGACATACTATCAGTGTGATCTGGTGGCCTCCTGCAATTTGCATATGAGTTTTGAAGATGCGTGTAGTCATTTTATGGGTGATATATTCATTCAAGAGTTCGATTCCGGCGTGACTTTGAATTATCTTTAATTTATGGACATGAGTGTAAAAATTATCACACGAAGTCTTGTAGGGCTTAAGACCATAATGCATTAAAATCCCTCTAAAGAAAATTAACGCGAATTATTATGTGGGTGTGGGGGAGATATAGATTTTTTTTTTAAAATAAAAGAATTTAGTCAATGCACAGCTTTAATTTTGAAGATTTATTTAATTCCACAGATATCAATGATATTAGATTATTTTAGAAAATTACAGTAATTAGAAGCTTAATAAAGTTATAAATTTACGCAAATTTAAAATTCTCATATAATTAGTTTTAAGAGGAAACTATATTATTTTTAATGGTATTATATAAGAACAAATTAAAGGATTTTACCCGGAGAGGACCATTATTATAAAAATAATTATATTATAAATAATGACTTTGATACTTTTGATTTAATTACTTTATGTAAAATAATAAACTTACTCTCAATATTAAATTTCTTTCATAAATATTTGAGCATTATCAAAACTAACAATATTCCTCTCAAAACAGATTACCTTAATGTAACGTTAAAAGTTATGCATAACACAAATATTTTTGATAAAAGATATGACTTCAATTTTGATATTATTAAGGTACCTTTCCGGAATTCAAATATTTCAATTTCTATTTATAGAAATATTTTTATTAATTACTTCGTAGCAAAACATTGGTGAATTATAAAACAAAAAAATATTAATTTTTATAGGTTTATTAATTATTGTTTAGAACATGACTATCCTATTATATATATACGTTACCGGCAAAGTATGAAATGCCGGCATTGTATAGAATGCCTAGGCATTCTATACAATGCCGGTCGTTTTTAGGCAAAGTATGAAATATGAGATTTAGTACATACTTTGCGTAGGCATTGTATAGAATGCCTAAGCATTGTATAGAATGCCTAAAGATATTTAGGCAAAGTATGAAAAAAGGTCATGATAAGGATATTATATGAATGACTTATATTCCTAAAAGTACAAATGTTATATTCTGACAAAATAATGAGACTGCCATTAAAAAAATTATTGTTAAGTTGTGATTTCGCATATACTTGTATTAAAATTCCTTCAGAAGTTCCAAGTCGATGGAAACCATCCTATTTCCCACTCATTACAAGTTCCAATATATTGCCATTCAGGGGGGGGGGGGAATAAAAGTTTTTACTACAATACTTTTTTAAAAAAATTTTTCTGTTTATTGTGGCAAGGTTCGCAAAGGTGGATGTACAGTTTAATATCATGACGTGTAACATTTTTGTATTTGGTTGAAAGTTCTTTCAGAACTCTATCACATCCCTAGAATTCGGAATTTAATTTTGCTTTTGGCAAATTAAGTTCCTAGAATAAGTTCACATCATCAGAGCCCAGGTACCTTCCTCTGGGGAGGAGACAAGGTATCTCAAAATTACCGGTGGCAAAATAAACAAACAGCATTGTACAACTAACAGATTCTGAGCATGAGACACGCGTTAAAAGTTTTATTTCTTGCCAATTGACAATATTCGAAACGAATCTGAGATGTATTTCATACTTTGCCAGTTTCTCATTAGGTATTCTATAGAATGCCTAGGCAATGTATGAAAAAAAATCATTTCATACATTGCCGGCAAGATTTAGGCATTCTATAGAATGCCGGATTTCGTACTTTGCCGGTAACATATATACATATATACTATCTACCAACACGTAATGGGACACCTGTGATAAAAGAGAAATAATATTTATTCTTATTCAATACTTGGTAGAGCCTCCACCAGAGACAATTACATCTTTAACTCTTCGGAGGTACGCTTTTCGCAAGTGTTGGAAAGATAGAGAATGTGGTATTTTCAGACACTAGGCTTGGAGAAGGCCTGCAAAATCTTTCACCGATTTTGGACGGTTTTTGTACCCCTTAATTCGGTGATCCAACTCATCCCAAAGGTTTTCTGTGGGATTCAAGTTTAGACTCTGGGCAAGTCAGTTCAGTCGGTTCATCCCATTACCATCCCACCAATCTATGGAGGACCTCGCAACATGACAAGTGGCGTTGTCATCTTGGAAGTAGCAATGATCCATCTTGTAAATTTTCTACAGCGTAAGAAACGCATTGTTGTCTATAATAGTGGAATAGGAGTCATTGTTGGTTTTACCATGAATTTGGAGATCACGAGAAGCATCTCCAGGTCATAACTCTCCCTCCACCAAAATTTAGTGTTGGCACAATGCATTCAGGCAAAAGGCGCTCTTCAGGCATACGACAAACCCAGACTGGTAGATATTGAACCTTGATTCCTCACTAGAGATAACCTTTTTCCTCTCATCTGTGCTCCAATTTTAAAGTGCCTTACACCACCTCAACCGAGCAGCATGGTTGGATTTTGTAATCAAAGTGTTATGGGCGGCAGCAAGGCCATGGAAACCAATTAAATGTGCTTCCTTACGGGTGTTATTTTCGAAATAACAGTCTCGGATGTTTGTTGAAACTCTTAGAGTATGTGAGGTATCGGTTTGGTACAGTTTTTCAGAATTTCTTTGGACAACAATCGTCGATCTCTGTCTCATAGTTTCGTGGGTCTGCCAGTTTGAAGCACATTCCGACGAACGCCACTCATTTTCCACTTTTTAATAAAAAAGGCTGCTGTTTGTTTTGAAATGTTTAACTCACCAGATATGTCCCTTAAAAATCTGCCATTTCCATGATATCCAACAATTACCATAATATCCGGCGTATAACGCGCCCTTTTAACACGAAAAATAAGATCGAAATTTACGGGTGTGCGTTATACGCGGATATAAAAAAAGTGAGAGCTTTAAATATAAAAAAGAAAGACAAGGGAAAAATATTTCTATGTACCGTATTCACTCGAATCTTAGCCGCACTATTTTTCCAGTATTAATGCTACTGAAAATCGGGTGAGACTCAGAATCGAAGTTCAAAACATTTATTGTATGGGGGAAATTGTGCTTTCACCCCTTTTAAAAAGAAAAACGTAACCGTCCATTATGTCCATCTGTATTGAGGACTTATCCCATTCCGCAGTTTATCTCCAGTATTCAGTCTATCCTAAACATCGTTGTCTGTTCGAAAATAGGAAATTTTTTTTGTATTCGCTTTCTTTTAATCTCCTAAACATCAAAGAGATATTGAAAATAGTATCATGGCGAGTTCACTATGACACAAGTATGAAAAAGGAGGCAATTTTATATGCAGAAAAAAATGGAAGCAGAGCAGCGGCCATTGAAACTTTGACACGTATGAAACAAATATACTTCGATGGCGTAAGCAAAATGTTACAATTTTTGCTTGCAAATTTTCAACAATTTTTAATAATTCTTTTAAGAAAATGTTACGTAACAAATGCTTCGAAACCACGAAAGACTACACCGTGTGGGAAAATGGCGATGCCGGCATCGATTTCGAAGTCATCTGTGACAATGGAAGTGATAAATCATTTTCGAAACCTGATAGTGACGGTTAGAGTAATTATTGGTTCTTGTACGTATTTGAAAGTTTTTAATATTGGTAAAAAATAAATAAATTATTAACTTATTTATCATTAAAGCTTTTTTAAAAAAAAAAATTCTTAAGTATTGGCTATTGTTGAGCCTTTTACACAATTTTTTATATTTTTTCTTAAAAACGTATTGAGAATTGGGGGAGTGGGGCTCAGAATCGATGACAACAAACATTTTGTGAGCTTGGGGTGAAGCTTAGAATCGATGGCAGCTTAGATTCGAGTATATACTGTACATATTGAAAAACTGTTTATTTAAAATAAATGACCTACCATACGATCTCAAAAATTTGTAGTTGTGGAAGAAAACAATTTCAAAAACTTAGAATATACTTAGAATAAACGACTTCAAAACATATTAGCATTCAAAACCTTCAGGTTTCTTTGTAAATCATATGTTGGGCGTTATACGGCGAATATACTTAAAAATTAAAAACTGCAGCTTGTGTGAAAGTATAGGTGCATGCAATAAGTCCGAATTTTACGTACGCTCTTTCCGAGGTCAGACAGCTCTGCATTTCGTCGCATTTTGCAAGCGACTTATGCCAGTGCTGTTTCCTACACGATATTTAAGTACGGAAGACGTGAGTTATAGATCAGGACCACAGTTATATTCACATTTGTCCAAATACTTACTGGTAAATAGTGTATATATATATATATATATATAATTTTTTCTTTATATTTCTAATAAGTTCAAGATTCATCCATTTTCTTTTTTATTTTCATATTTTTCTATAACGTTTTTCTTTTTGTCTGGATGTATTGTTCAACTTTACTGCATATACTTACAAGATGGTGCCACAGGTTAAATAATTTTTGAATACTTTTTAATATCTTATACATTGCCATGTTTTGAATGTCTACTTAGAATTTTCCTTCCAAAATATTCTTATTAATTTTTTTGGATTTCAAGCATTGCGCATAACTTTGCTGCATAATAATTACATTATATTATACTACATACACTGGTGTCCAAAAGTTAAGCATAAATCGTAAAATGCGAAAAACATGGAGTAAATATTCGTAAAATTATTCCAAATTTCTTGCGGATATTAATTGGGTGAAGAAGAAACATTGGGTTTATGCAAAACTTTTTCAGTCGACTACGTCCTGCACGAAACCCCGGCGCATGTCGGAACGCGGAGAAACCGATTCACACAGCTTAGGCAATTCAGACAAGTTTCGTGCAACTGCTGTGCGAAGGAACGTTGTTAACCATCAAACAAGGTGAATGATGGCACAAAGACGCCAATTGGACATGTTTACGATAGGAAGAATCGTTGGAATGCTGGAATCCTCACGATCACAAACCGAAGTGTCTCGAATTCTGAATGTAGACCAGTCTGTGATCTCAAGACTGTGGCAGAGGTTTCAAAGAACGGGAGATGTTACCCAACCAGTATCAGGTCGACCAAGAGTCACAACCCCTCGCCAAGATCGTTATCTGATAATAAGTGCGTGACATTGAGGGGCAGTACTGCCAGAGCACTGGGTTCGGCGCTCACAGTCGCCACAGGAATACGAATTTCGAGACAAACTGTTTACAGGAGACTCAATCATGCTGGTCTGTATGCCAGAAGACCAGCAGTTTGCTTTCCCCTCACGTCTGCGCATAAACGCGCTCTTTTGAACTGAAGTTTGAAATATCAACATTGGTGTGTGGGAGAGTGGGCCAATGTGATGTTCAGTGACGAGTCCCGGTTTAGTTTGAGTAGTGATTCTGGGCGGGTAACGATATGGAGAGAACGTGGAACACGCTTTGAACCAAGAAACATAACGGAAAGACATCATTTTCCATTAAGGGGAGTAATGGTATGGGCAGGCATCATGATGGACGGCCGCACAGGCCTCCATTTCTTTGACACGGGGTCTGTGACTGCTCAGAGATACAGAGACGAAGTTCTTGAGCCTTATGTTCAATTGTTTCGAGGTGCTGTCAGTCCTGACTTCATATTCATGTATGATAATGCGTCATGTCACCGAGCGGTGCTGATTGATGACTTCCTTGAAACGGAAAACATGCAGCGCATGTCGTGGCCTGTGAACTCCCCTGATTTAAATACTATCGAGCATGTATGGAATATGCTCGGGAGACAAATTGCAGCCCTTTCGTACCCACCAAGCTCCGTTACAGAACTGAAGAAAGCTCTCCAAGAAGCTTGGAACCGTTTGAGCCTACAACTTATTCATCATCTCACAGCAAGTATGGTAAATCGCTGTGCAGAGTGCCTGGCTGTCAGAGTTGACCACACGTCTTTTTAAAAGGCAGCATCAGTATTTTATTTAATGTTTTCTTTCATTTTTTCTTTAAAGTGTGAATCCTTGCTATGCTCAGTTTTCTTTCAAACTGCTACTTTGGATTATAAAATTAATTATTATCATTCTTTTGATTTGCTTCCTTATTTCATAACCATTTTACACTCGCATATCCCGTTTTGCGCGATATTGTTTTTTAAATATTAATAGTATGAATGAAAAATAAATAATAATGATAAAAAAAATTGAAAGAGGTAATTGACTCAGTATATATTGAACAGTTTTTAGAGATGTAAAGTGGTGTTTAAGGGTCTACAAATTTTCCAGTTCCTTCTTTATTCCTAATATTGAAATGTAATATAGTTTTTTTAAAAAAAATCCTTTTATAAAAATATATATGATCAATATTGTTTGCTTTCTTTGAATTGATAAAATAAAACTTTTGATTATACAGGGTGTTTCATAAATGATGGGAGTAACTTTAAGGGGTGATAGTACACATCAAGACGAGTAATAGTAAATAGGAAACCAAGTGTCCCAAACGTCTTCCGAAGGAGAAAGGTGCCATCAAAGTTTAGGGTCCTATATTTCAAATGATGATAAAAAACGGAAAAATGGATCGATTCATTTACGGTTTTCACTAAAATCATTCTTTAAATTAGTATTTTCTTTGAAAAAAATTTTTAAAGACAAAGTTTAAAAAATGCCGTTAGAGGGTGCTCTAGACTTTGGAGTACCGAACAACTACCTTTTACCAGTATTTTTTTTTTTTTTTTTTTGTTAAATGTTTACAGAAGCTTAGATTTTAACTTGAATTTTGAGCGCAAAATTGAAACCATCGGGAGCGGTTAAGTGGCGCAAATGTAACCACGTTCAGGGGGGGGGGATTGAAATGCTCGTATGTAATGATCAAAATAAAAAACGGTAAAGCAAACTTTAAGAGGCGATAGTACAACATAAAAACAATCAACTTTGATTAGAAAATGCATGATTTAAATTCAAATACAAACGTGTTAGAGCATCTTCAAATTTTATCCATGCAAGCGTTATAGCTGCAAGTTTCTGGAAGAAGAACATGAAATTGTGATATGGGGAAGAAGAAGAACGCATATGCAAATTGTTATTAAGATAAAAGTCACTGAACCGAGTGTGCAAGTGTAAATCACGGTACAAACGTAACGAAAGATGTTGCCCTTCACTAATCAAGAAAAGGCTGATATGCACTTCATCTACGGAACTGCAAATGGGAATAGTGCAGAGGCGCGACGATTGTACGGAAAAAAGTTTCCCAACAGGTGGTTGCCCAATGATAAAACATTTGTGCGCTTGCACAGACAGTTGTGTGAGACAGGATCCTTTTTTGGTGCACGTTCAAATGCAGGCCGTGCGAAGTCTAACAGAACGGTAGCTGCGGAAGAAAAATTCTGGATATGGTGGCTGATCATCCAAATACAAGCACGAGAGCAGTGGCTAGTCAAATTGAAGTATCACCCTCCACGACATGGCGAGTATTAAAGGATGAAAGTATGCATCCTTTTCATGTCCAACGAGTCCAGGAACTGACTCAAAGGGATTTTCCTCGTCGAATGGATTTTGCTCGCTGGTATCTGCAGAAGAACATCCTAAATCCCGATTTTGGTGCAACTGTGCTTTTTACAGATGAATGTACATTTACACGTGCCGGTACATTTAACACCCACAATTCCCACCAATGGGCAGATGTAAATCCACATGCGTCTTCTACACATGCATATCAGCTACGATTTTCCACAAATGTTTGGGCAGGAATAATTGTTGGCCATCTACTTGGACCTTATCTTCTGCCAGAACGCCTGGATGGAAAAAAATATCTTGTCTTTCTGCAACAGGTGCTGCCGGAAATGATGACAGATGTTCCCTCTCGTATCCGGCGAGTAATGTGGTTCCAGCAGGATGGAGCACCAGCTCATTTTGCGTCAGAGGTGCGAAATTATCTAAACGCAACCTTTCCAAATCAATGGATTGGGCGAGGTGGTCCTGTCCCTTGGCCAGCGCAATCGCCCGATCTTTCATGCCTGGATTTCTTTTTGTGGGGACACCTGAAGAGTCTTATGTATGAGACCCCTATCGAATTGGCAGAAGAACTCGTCGCCAGACTTTCGGCAGCTGCAGGAGAGGTGCACGATACTCCTGGCGTGTTTCAGAGGGTTCGTGAATCCCTTCTTCGCCGTTGTACCGCATGCATCGCCTCTAATGGTCAGTGTTTCGAACAGCTATTGTAATCATTTCTAATTAAACTTTTTTTTATAACGTAAATGTTCTTTGTTTCCTTTTTTGTCTCTTAAAGCGAAATCTGTTTCAGCGCCCTCTATCACCTTCGGGTTACAATTACGAGTATGATTTCTTTGATGAATGTTGCTTGTTTTGGCGTTGTACTATCGCCTCTTAAAGTTTGCTTTATCGTTTTTTATTTTGATCATTACATACGAGCATTTCAATCCCCCCCCCCTGAACGCGGTTACATTTGCGCCACTTAACCGCTCCCGATGGTTTCAATTTTGCGCTCAAAATTCAAGTTAAAATCTAAGCTTTTGTAAACATTTAACAAAATAAAAAAAATACTGGTAAAAGGTTGTTGTTCGGTACTCCAAAGTCTAGAGCGCCCTCTAACGGCATTTTTTAACTTTGTCTTTAAAACTTTTTTTTAAGAAAATACTAATTTAAAGAATGATTTTAGTGAAAACCGCAAATGAATCGATCCATTTTTCCGTTTTTTATCATCATTTGAAATTTAGGACCCTAAACTTTGATGGCACCTTTCTCCTTCGGAAGACGTTTGGGACACTTGGTTTCCTATTTACTATTACTCGTCTTGATGTGTACTATCACCCCTTAAAGTTACTCCAATCATTTATGAAACACCCTGTATTTGCTGGTATAGAACTGATCTAGTTTCGTTCTTTAAATCCTTTTGGATTTTTTTCTTCAAGTTTTCTGGATTTATTGGTTTGTAAGCTTTCTTGAAGTGAATTATAGTTTTTCTTTATAAAGACAAAAGCTGATTAGTGCTGGTTTTTATCCACTGGATGCTTGAGATTTGGCACCTAGGGGCCCGAGGCCCGGATAAGATAGAAACCAGATTTTCTGGTTATCAATTTCGATCCTCCAGTGTCTAGGGGGCCTGTGGATCTTCTGCACCCAAGGCCTTAAATGAGCTATAATCGGCACTGGAACTGTGATACTGTTTTTATAAACAATTATTTAAAATTAAAAACGCCATGCGGTTATTCAACATTATTCAAAATTGTTTTAAGACTATAACTACGGGAAAATTGCCTTTAGACCTACAGTAGGATAATTAAATATTAATGATTATATTGCTGAAGTTTTACCGTAAAACATAATAATATGTGGCGTGATCATGATACATATAGATCAAGGACTAAAACAAGTGAATAATCTTTGAAATTTTAATTTATATTGCTAATAGTATAAAAGAGGAAGGAAATTTTGTTTTAAAAATGTAAATTAAAAAAAAAAGCTTAAAAACTCAAACACAACGCAATCAAAGGGAAAATTTAAAGGAGATTAGGCGTACAAACAAAAGCTATTAGAAAGTTTTTATTTCATAATGGCTTAAACTAAAATAAGAGAGGGAAAAAATAGTAAGGGGGACATATATATCTTACACTATTAAAATTCGAAGGTAAACAAACGTATCTATCTATCTATCAATGTGCGTCTATCTTCTCACGAACAGCACCACGCAGAAAGTCGCGGAAAGTACCAAAAGATCGGGAATTTTCCGGGGAAGCCGTATTGCCTATTTATATTCCGATATTGTAATTAGTTAAAAAGATATTAATTAAAAACCTTAAAACGCCTAATTGTTTTACTCCTGCCGGTTGTTTACTTGGCGGAACTTCCCTTCCGTTTCGGCCGAGCGGTAATCTTACGTTTTCCACCATATTAAAATTGTCATCCAATTTTCGGTGTCGAAATTAGACAAAAAATAATTACAGAATCGGAAATTTATTTATTTATTTCGCCACGACACGGTATAAATTTTTTTGTAAAATAACGATATTTTCTATTTTTTTCGAATTTTTTAAAATAGTGTTAAAACTGATGCGTTTTTATGAAAATTATTTCTAAATCGTTGGGTATGAATTACTTTTCGTGTTATTAAATCGATATTCTACACTAATTAACTTCAAGCCTTTCTCTTTTAGATCCATTCATTTAAAAAATAAAATTCCCAAAACCTTTTTTTTAAAGAATTTTTAAAAAGTACTCCCAATTTTTACTTCATGCGGAGTGATATCGTGTAGCTCGGAGTTAGAATCAACGGATTATGATTTTTTCATTTCTGCTAATTTTCCCCACGTAAATTAATTGTACTGATAAATACTTATTCTAACATGTGATCCTCTGTTATTTTTATGTACTTTTCATTTTTTTTTTGTTTAAATATACCATCTCTTAAGCAGCATATCCAAGATCACTCGATTAAATTTTTTGATACACTCAATAGCTCTGATAATATTAATATGCAAAACCTTGAAAATTATACAGCCAATATTAAGAGGAAGCGACCCAGGAGAATTCTCCTGGACTTGTACAATCCTCCATAAATTAAATTTCTCTTTTTATTTGCTAAATTCAATTGTCTTAACTATTTTTGCTCCACTTTTATTTATTGCATTCAATGTTAACTGCTCTTGTGGCGGAGTGTTCAGAGCTCCCGCTACACTCAAGACTATAACTGCAGCACTGCCGTGCGCGGTCAATGCGAAGGAGGGTGTCCGCCTCGCAGAAAAAACCGCCGGTCGCTTTTTTTCATACTTGTCTTAAATTTTTTCACCTACTGGACATTGCGTCGCCACACATCATTACACACAAAAGGAAATATTCTGAAATATATTTTCTATCACATGTATTATTTTATTTTTGAATTTTATACTGTGAATATGTAAATAAAGGCTTATGAACATTTTAAATCAATTTTATCATAAAATAATTAATAAGTTAGTTTTGTATAAAAAAAAACTTTTTTTCTTCAGATACGTGTTTAAATAATTTAATTAACCCAGTGTCGAATGAAAAACTAAAATTAAAATAAAAAAATTAAATGTTTTTATCAGATAGTATTATTTTCTTTTTGAATGATTTTTTTCAGTGAATGTGTACTTATAACTAGGTTTTTCACATAGAGTTTTTCTTAGCACTTTACATATGTTTAATCAAACATCCAAACGTTTCAAGAGCTATCTGTAGATTTTTTTTTTATTATTATTTATAGATAATGTGGATTTAAATTAATATATTTTTTAAAATCAAATGAATATTTCTATTATTTCCTTATTAAATTAATTATTTGTTAATAAAAAGTATATCGCCTATTATTTTGGATAAAAATACGTTCTAGAGAGAGACATTTTTAAGCTAACTGTAAGTAGCGATTGATTGATTAATGAAAACCTGAAAATTATTTTATTATTTTAGATTCCTAAAAATTATCTATTATTAAAAAATGATGACTTTTTTTTACTCAAGCATCAAAATAGTTTTCTTTTTATTGTTTAAATTTATTATTTTTTTACTAAAGCAATATTGTTTTTGATATGTCATGAATAGAAACTTGAAGATAAATCTTATATCTGAGGGGAGAGTCAGGGGAAAAATAGTTCTACACTCAAAAAAGCCACTGTAACACCGTGCTGTAGAAAGAGAACTGAAACCTGTTTAACATTAGTAAGATCTGGAAAATATTTTTTTTTTCGAAAAAGGGAATTGTAGTGACGTTAATATAAAGGAATCACAGACATACCAGGAACTTTGATAAAGGAAGGTGAATTTCCATGGCAGTATGTTATGCATTCGAAACAAATTTTAATAAAACACTCAAAATACTTAAAACAATCATTTAATAATTTCTTCTTTTATAAAGATAATTGCATGAAACATTTTTCCCGTGTGTCGAATATTTCAAAAAATCCTCACAATTTTACTTCAATATTTAAAATAGCAGTAAAATTTTGAAATTTGAAAAATTTCTACTTTTCTGTCTTTTTTCAACATACAACTATCTTTAAAAAGGCTACATTTTCGTTTCCGGGGACTAAAAAATTGCAACGAAAGAACTGAAAACTGAGTGAGTGATTTTTAAATTCGCACTGTTCGCCTATTCGAGGGTTATTGGCGATGGACCTCGAAATTTTCAATTATGGTTAAGTGACGAGGACGACACCTGAGCTTTCACCCATCTCTAATAATTAGAACACCACACCAACGCAAGAACAAATTTCGAAAAAGGGAGTTTTAATGACATAGTTAAAGAAATCACTCTCATCGCGCACATAAACGCAGACATTCATGTGACTCTCTTGTTGTAGCTGATTTATTAAAGCTATGTTCATATTCATCCCACTTGATAGATAAAAGAAAGATTAAAAATTAAAATATTTTTTTCGCGGATCTCATCTAATGGGGCCTTATTAATTCTCTTATTCCATGTACTGTAGTAGAAGTCTGATAGATAAAAGGAACAAACACACAAGGCCGGACGTGTAATGCGCAATTTCGTTGGCAGCACCTATTCCTACTTTTTACAGCCTTGGAATTCAAATTCCTCTGTTTTGGGGTTGCTATATTTGGCTCTCTATGAATTATTGGCTACTTTCAACATAATTAGTAAAAAAAAGTGCAATTTATTGTATTTTTTGGATATGCTGTGTTGGAGTACGTGTGCATCTAATAACCTATTATAAATATTGTGCGTTTATTGTTTATAACTTTACTACTGAACAATTTCAATGTTTTTTCAATTTTTGTTTGAATTTTAAGATATAAATATGTTTTCATTGTTTATTTGTTGTATACAAGTTCACACACATTAGAAATATGGTATGTTTATAAAATAAGAATTACGATTAAATTTTTAAAAATATTAAGTGAAACTGGGAAAAAAAATGTAGAACTGTAACTATATTGTAGACTTAAAATAGAAGAGTAAAATATTTTAGTTTATTGATATATTTTTGATTATTTGCAATTTTTAGTAAATTTTTATTAATCCTTATAACATTTGAATCAGGTTTAGCAAATTTTTTCTAAACAGACACTTGAGGATTATTGTTACAAAATCCTTTTAACTTTTGCAGCTGAAATTAAATCATATTTTCATTTAGAGCAATATTCTTATATATATATATATATATATAGTATAATAAAATGAAAAAAAAATAATAAGGCAAAATTATACTACCCACAAAGCTAAATGATAGAAAACAGATTCTAAGAAACATAACTAGAAAAATATTGATATATAATATAATAATTATATATATATATTATTCATAAAGAAAGAGAATTGTGTTTTATATTTATCTATATCATATTGACTGTTATAAAATGGTAGGAATTAGATGCATACTGTTTAGAATTAAAATTATTTTCAGCTTATGCTAAACAAAAGTTGACTTGAATTCCATATAATTTTACAGTTAAAAAACAGTCCAAAATTATGTTTATATTGTGATTTAGCTAATATATAAAGGGTATAATTTATTTTTCAGTTCTGTTCTTACTTTGCTGAAAATTCATTATAACCATTGTTCACAATAAGATTCATATTTCAACTATGCTTAAAACGTGTGATTAAACTTAAAATTCTGTAGTATAAAACTGAAAACATTTTTAAAAAATTATTAAAAAGTATAGTATTATAATCATTTCAATCATCAGTTTGATGTACTTTTTTTTAAAAAAAATTTTAAAGTAAATTTCATGAAACAGTATTATTATTATTATTATTATTTTAGCTATATTGAGTAGAGATAATTTTAAAATAAGTTTTCAGTACTTCAAAATTAATTATTAATGGCAGGAAAATAATGATAGATTTTCAAAATACCCTAATGTATATTTTGCTTGGAACACATATTCCAGTAAAAACAAGGTTTTGAAGAAAAAAAATTTTTTTTTCTTACAGAATTCTTTTTTAAAAAAAATAAGATTTCTAATAATAAGAATATATTATTATTATTACATGACAGTGGCTGTTTTCTTTCATTGAATTATAATTTCTTGAAATAAAAATTTGAATTTTTGATGTATTGAGATATACAAATTAAATATTTGTTTTAAAAAATGAGATTGATTTTTCCTGAAAATTTTACTTTAATGAAGAAAAATGTATAAGTTTTTCTTCCTCCTTTTTTTTTTTTTTTAATTTGGGGGTTGTTAAAAAGAAGGATTAATACATTTTTTCTTTCTCGTGTTTAATTCCTTTAATAATTTCCTTTGAACTTGATTGTACATTATCCCAAATTTCCCGTTACTGTTCCGAATGTTCAGTGCTTGCTTCAATTCTGTACCAAAAGTTTATAAACAAATATTCAGTTTTTCAATTCTGATGTATTGCTATCTTATTCATTTTCGAAGTGACCTCAGGATGAGAGGTATTATATGTTTTACAAAAAATAGCACTTTATTTTTTTGTTATATGAAATTTCTTAAAAAAAAGCAGTGATATATAACACTTAAGGGACTGTAAATTTTGTAATAAAACGGTGATTAATAAATCAGGTTAAAACACTTCTACTATAAAACAGAACATACACAAAACATTTCAGTTAATTTTTTTCAAAATTTTTTGAGCAATCTCTGCTGGCTTCGTTTGAGCATTTAAAAAAACAAATTTCGAGTAAAACGCGTTTTAAAGTATGACATATCTTGCTCAATGTAATGGCATCTTCTCTTACTAAAACACTTATAGTTTTTGTTCTAGTGAACAGAAAATAATAAATTTGGTATTTTTATAAAGCTAAAAAGATGACCTATAAAATAAAATCATAAAAAAATTGTCAATTTTAAGGAAATTCACAATTTTAGGGTAGTCAGATACCATTCACACTTCTAAATTAAGAACAAGTTTAAAAATTACCAGTGATTCATGTAGGCTTGTCATATACAGAATTTAATATTTATCTTGATAGTTTGTACAGTTTATGATTAAAATCGTGTATTGTAGCTTTAACGTCAAAGAGCTTTTTTATTGCACTCAATACAATTTTATTGTGTGAAAGGGGCGCGATGAAAATTATGATTGAAAATTGGGTCGCAAGCATTAAAAGTTGTAAAAGCACTGTCTTAGTAGCATGATTAAAGAAATAATTGATTCAGCTTCAACTGATTAAAATTTAAACTCAAGTGAGTAAGTAAAGGACCATTAATATTAAACAGGTTTTTTTTTTCGAAATTTTTAATTGTAATGTTTTTTTCTCCTATGTCGTTATCAATTTTTGCCTTTAGTCCAAAAAGAGATTAATTTCATTAAAAAAATTAAAACTTTTAATTTGGGTAAAGAATTTTTGTCTCTGTGTATATGATAAAGTTGAAAATAAAAAATCAAGATAGTAATAGCATCTGCAAAATAAAGATAGTGTGACATATTTATTTATTATAAATTAAGTAAATTCTTTGTATTCGAATTTCTAATAATTTCTTTCATTAGAATATTTATTTATTCCTTCGAAATATTTCTTTCTACATGTTTCGTTAATATCTACATTTGAAAATTATTTATCAAAATATTTGGGAGATTTCGTAGGAGATCAGAGGTAGATTTTAAAATGTATGTTTGCCTCACAAAATTATACTAAGTTTACAAGGAGTATGGATGAAAATATATTTAAACACTTTTTATTACTTTAAACCGTTTTCAGTTTTATTAATAATTACATGGCATGCATTTTTAATGTAATTACATACGTTTAAAAATCTAAAAATGTTTGAGTCGATGCTGAATCGGAAATGGATGAAATAAAAAACGGTATTCCCCTTATTTTATATAATATTTAAAAGCAACTTGTTTTTAGATTTTTTGAAATTTTGATGTATTTCCGTTAGTGGAAAAACCTAATTACTACGTTTAGGGTGACAATTTTGCACAAAACAGATTATTTTGCTTAGACTAGCATTTGACAAACTGCTGTTCTTCTAGATTCTGCTTTTACATACAATTAAAAATTATGTCTGCTGAAAAGAGTTATTATTTACCTTTAAAATTTATAAATATCTTTTGGGATAAAAAACACATATTTAAATGCACAGTTAAATATTTGACTGTCTTACTGACATAATTCATAGTTAAATATGTATCTGATTTATCTTTTTTGCTATTTCCAGTTATATGTTTGTGTTTAGTATTGAGATTCTGGTATTTTTTTTATTTAATGTTTCTGATTTTCTACTATGTACTTTAAATGCCAATTTTCTTTTTTGTTAAACCTTCGAGGTTCGAGTCCGCAGTATATGTTAAATCATGAAAATTGATATATTTATACCATCTTCTGTAACTTTCTCCCCATCTCGGACTGGGGTCACAATGGACATTCCGGACACCCATAGCATGTCCGGTGTCAGCTAACGAAGGGGGACAGAGGTAATAAAATATTTTGGAAGATAGCGAACCTCAGGAGATGTTTTATTTTTCACTCTTGAGTAGAGAGTTACCTGAAGTTGAAACAAACTCTCTTCTGATCTCTACCATCAACAAACTCTCTTTTAAAGAAATTGGCTTGTTGAAATTGTCTCAACTCAATCTTTTAAAATTATCTCGTTTGAAATAGCAACAGGTAATTATGTTTTTAATTTCGAATTATTTATTAATTTTTGAGACTTGAAATAATATACAAATACAGAAGTAACTCCTGTAAGGTACACCTTCGAATAAGGCGCAATTAATGTTGCTACCGGTCTCTTTGAATATGTATTTTCCTCTTATTAAGGAACATTCTATTTAAGTGATACTAAAAAAAATTTCTTATTCTTTCTTTGTAAAATTTTAAGATTTCGAAGACAAGTTTGTGTTTATCTTTAAATAAATTAAATATAGTGTTGTCCTAATAAACCAATGTAATTTAACAGAGGAAAGGAACAGAGAAATAAAAAATTACAACATTGTTTGTTCTACGCTTCGATTTAAAGACAAAACAGAATATGTAATAAAGTGATTGCACCTCTTGCGGTCGCATTTTCTATGGGTTTGCATAAAAAATAAAAATGATGGCTTATTCTGACACAATGCACTGGGTTTTAAAAAGATTCATACAACGGAATATTTTAAATAAAATTCTATAAATACAAGATTTTATTACTCATTTAAAACATTTATACAGTAATTTAACTTTTTCTATTAAGAATTTTCATTTTTCAAGAACTTGAAATTTAAAAAACCTGTGATTAAGGTATTTATTTGTATATCATTTATTTAAAGATTATTACGACTTGAATTTCTAATTAAACTAACTTGTTTAGCATTAAAGGACTAAATACCCAATGTCTAGTCTGGTGGGTTTAAATTTCTGGTTCTAGGACATATTGTATCAAACACAAGGTTCCTTATTGGAAGGTACTATTATATTTTTACCCTATTAATATAAAGTATTACGGAATATTTTATTGTATTTGACTTCATGCAAAAGCGAACCATAAAGTAATATATTTATTTTTTAAAAAAAGCTCTTTTGTTATATAATATATATATATGTGTGTGTGTGTGTGTGTGTATACATTATGTAATAAATAAATTCACATAAGAAGTGAATAAAGATTTTACCTGAAAATATTACTCCGTTAAAAGAAAACAAATCTTTTTGTTTTTACGTATCCACAGCTGTAGGTAAGAGTATATGGTTTGTACAATTTCATGTCTGGATTTTTAATCGAAATAATATTAATTGACGCTAAATTGTTTTTCATATGACAGCTTCGACTACTAGAACGAGACGTGCATTACTGCTCCCAGTATTAAAAAATGCAATTTGTCTTGTTTATTGTAAATTTTAATTTTAATTTTTTTTTTAATCATCGGTTATGAATAATTTTTCTGAATCATTATGCTATGTCAATATAGCACGTATTTATAGATGGGTTATTTCTCTCTCTCTCTTTATACACCAAGAGAAATTTAGCAATATTATTTGTAATTATAAATATATTCTTATTAGTAAATGTGCTATTGCTGATCGAAGTATTGAACAGGCAGTTCTTAAAAATTATTTTCGAATATTTAAAGTTTGTGAGTTAGGTCAGTATTAATTGAGTTGTTTCAATGTTTTCTTTCTTTTTAAGCTTAAGAGAGATAAACTTAGTAAAATTATTATAAATATATTTTCAAATAAGATCGCACACACATGTGTTAATATTTAAATGTTATCGAAAATATCCCGACGTGACATTTTTTGAGGAAGCTAAAAGACAGAATTTTATTGGACTGAGAAATGAGCTTTTTTCATTATTATTTATATAATAATGATGAAAATACTCTAAAATTGTATCAGATCATGGAGCGAATTAAATACTAAACTAAAAAAACTGTACTATTGACGCGGAACAACAAGATGTATACATTCCAGAGAAAAAGAGATATTGCGCGTCATCATTGAAAGAATGATAGTTGAAGTACAATTTTTAGCCAGTCAAAATTTGTCATTCAGAGTTACTTGTAGGAAGTTGAGATAATGGTAATTTTTAAAGGCCATTAGATAATGGACAAATTTGATTCGGTTATTTTAGAACACCTTAATAATGTGATTAAACGCAAAAATAAAAATGTATTCCACACTACTTAGGGCAGTATTTTCAAAATGAAATAATTAATATTTTAGCTTTATCTACTCGTAATGACATAAGAGACATTGTGCTAAAAGCCAAATATTACACTATAATTCTTGATCTACACCAGATATTAGTCTCACAGAACAAATAAAGTTTGTAATTTGGTGTGTGAGCACTACTGAAATAGTAAGGTATATAGTTTAGAATTCTTTCTAGGAATTTTTAGGAATCTGACTCTAAACAGATTTCCAGATTTGGACACATTCTCTATTAAATCCAATATCTATGAAAAAATTGATTTCACACCAAAAATATTTTGACAGATTTGCTTTTCAGAATGCCACAAAAATTATTTGATAGTTTATTATTAAGTAGCCTTTGTAGAATGACTGATTAATACACTTTTCGTTTCAAGAAATCTATTCTCTCTTGAGTACTTTTTTATTAGATTACATCTTCTGAATAAATACTGTTTTGCTTTTATAATTATAAAATGTCTACATTTATTTCAAAAGTAATACTTTTGCTTGTTTATTATTCTGTTAAAAGTATTTTGCAGCTACCATAACCTAATAGTTGACACAAAAAAAAATTTGCACTTCAAATTTTATATTTGCATTTCTATATATTAATGTTTTACTTTTTACTCTTATACGGGTAGACGAGTTTATAACCACAATGCATAAGTATTAAGTAAGAAATTAAATAAAAAAGTATTGTAATAAGTGATTATATATATAAACATTTTAATAAGTAATTAAAAATATAAGCCTTTTAATAAGTAATTAAATGTCTTAATATTATAAAAAGTAATTAAATATATAAGTATTGCAATAAATAATTAGTTATTTAAATACTATAACAAGTAACTAATATGTAAGTATTATATAAGTAATTATATAAATAAATATTAAATATAAGTGTTAGTCAAAATCTGAAAAAATCTCTCGAGGGGCGGCACATTTGATCTTCGCACGCGGGCGGCCGACACCCTAGGATCGGCCCTGGGACCACTCCTTTGAAACTTCTCACTCATCTCATGATTCATATGGGGGGAGGGGGCTATTTTACGACACCGACACTCGAACACAAACGCGCCTTAATTAGCTTGTTAAAAAAACGTGGGAACCAGTCTTCTCATTTCTTTTCCCCTGATTTATTCATTTTGGCTAGATATTTTTAACTCTATATCTTGATTAGAACGAATATTTTAATTATATTACAACGCAAAATATGTTTAATGTAAACGGATTAATAATTTTTTTTTTGAATTTTTGTAAAGTATTAATAACATAAAAATAGACATTTTAATCAATACTGAAAAATAATTGCTATTATGCATCTCTCTATGCTGTACATCAAATATTATCATTATTACACTTTTATTAAGTTTTTCCACGCAATTTATTTGTGAGAAATTTAATGAAAATATTATTGTATGTAAGTAGGTAAGAAAAGCCGGTTCTGCGGTAAAGGCGCAGGCGCAGGCGCAGGCACAGGCGCAGGCACAGGCACAGGCGCAGAGTTGAGTTGTTTTCCTCCTGTGGAGGCACAGGCGCAGGCGCGGAGTTGTTTCCCTTCTGTGGATGCTGCGTGGAGTTGAGTTGTTTCCCTCCTGCTATGGTTTTGGTTTTCGAGTTGATGGGGGAGTTGAGTTGTTTTCACCTGCTGTTGAGTTGTTTCCCTCCTGCTGCTAAGTTGAGTTGTTTTTTAAATGTGTAAAAAAAGTTTATTGAAATGTTTAAAGTGCTCATGGCGCCACCTATTGGTTAAACTATACACTAATTATTAGATTTTAAAATGATTGAAAAAATAACGCTCAAATAAAAAAAAAATAATAAATCCAGATTCAAACTCACAGCCCCAGAACAAAATGTCTCCATAGGACAATAGTTTTTCAGTTACGCTAACCATTGTCCTATGAAGGCATGCAGACCTGAAGAAAACTTAGGTTTATAATCTCATGAATTTAATTTTGCAGGTGAAGCAGATGACGACATTTTCTTAATTAAAATGAAATAAAAAAAAATATTTCACTTATATTATTTTAATAATTTGTAAATTTTAATGCGGTATAATGATTACACATACACAGTAAAAATGTGACGTAGAATACTCGTAATCAGCGTGTGAACGGTTTACGATTGAACTTGTCTTAGCTTGTCTGATCTTGATTCTACAAGACGGCGACTGAATTCTACGTCAGAAATTATCTCAATGCTTAGAGCGGATGGATACATTGTTGGCTTTAAAAAAAGTTTATTTTTATAAATCTGAAGCAAAAAGAATATTTTTTTTTTTTATAAATATGGTTATATTGTTAATTTTATTCATACTGCTTTCTAGTTTAATTTATGTTGAAATAGTTTCATTTTAAAAGATAAATATCAGTATACATCTTTCAAACAAATTATCTTAGTATGTTAAGCATAAGTGATATTTTAAATATATTTTGTATAAAAGAAAGGAAAAATTTATGTTTATGTGCTTAAAGCAAACTCTTTGCCTTTTCCAAAGAGTATAAATTGTATAACTATTCATTGCAATAACCATTTAGTTAAAATATTTTTTTAATTGAATAGAAATAAAAAAAATATTTATTATACATTGTTTTAATAACAAATTGTAAATTTTAATTCGGTATAATGATTACACATACACAGCAAAGATACAAAGTAAATTGTTTATTCAGAAATCAACATCTTGTATTGCGTTTTACATTACAATTGTATATATATATATATATATATATATATATATATATACATTACAGGAGAACAACAAATTATAAAATTGATTTCAGTATAAGGATTACACAAAAAGATACAAAGTAAGTTGTTTATTTACAAAAGCAGCATTCCATTTCACATTACAATCTTTTATTTACATTACAAAAATCACATTATTGTGTCATCATTGGATTTTATGTCTTACTGCTCATCGAATAGGTCTAAATTCATCAATGACCAATGTCCGTGGGCAAGCGTAGTAATGCCATCATCATTAATAAACCTTTTGTCATCTTTATAGGACAGAGCAAGTTTGTTTTGCTTTATGGAGTGTATTGAATGAAATTTGGATCTAATTAAGTTCATGTCAACATATTTTAATTTTTGATTAAAAGACAGGCTTTGTAGTCCTCAAATGTTATTTTATTTTTTATAGTTTGTTTTTTAATTCCTTTTAACCGCTTTTCAATCTTATGGTTTGTTTTGTAGGCATACATTTTCGATTTTAATCCTACATATTCTGTCATAATATTTCCCTTGTTTTCATCCTTCATTTTCCCGATGACTTTTTTGTTCACTAGAGGTAAATTGTAAATGTTTTTATCATAATCTGAAGTATCATATAAGTTAATATCATTTTTCATGTCACTGTAAAATCATCAGTTTTATTTCATAGATAAAGGAATCGGTGTCTGTATACATGAGCCTTACTTTCGAGTCGTAACGGTGCTTCATGTACTCATAGTGAAAAGAATACATTAGAACTTTTGATAAGTCTAAAATTACCATTCCTACCTGTATTGGTTTCAAAAATTTGATTTGGGTTTTTTTAGATGGACGGCCATTAAGTTTTCAGAAAATATTGTGCGTCGATTAAAATTTGATTTCGCTATTAACTTTCGAGCCTTCTCTTCTGTTGAGCATAAACGTATATCTACTCTTCTTCTTACATTTTCCATCGTTTTCCCGAATATGCTGTTATTCATTAGTTTGTAATAATCCTTCTGAAAGTCATTTACAGCTTTAGTTCTTAATTTAGTATTATAATCTATGTAATTTTTAAGCCAAGGAGATTGAAAAAATTTTAAAACTCGATGAGTTTTTTTCAAGACTAACCCTAATTTTAAATATAGCTTTAAATTAGAATAATGGAGAACATATTTGTTTTGGATTCCAAAGTAGTTAAAAGTCTAGGTTCTTTACAATTAGGTGGGGGCTTATTTTCAGGGGCAAGGGGAAAGTCTGAATGTTTGTTATGCAAATCGGAGGGATATTCAAGATCTACTTCCAAGATGTAACCTACATCGGATTCATCTGATAAATTTAAAATATCCTGTTCGGTTAAATTTTTATCACTCCAAACAAAATCTTTTAAGGGTAGATATTTACTCATTGCATAACCGTACAAATTATTTGCGTCAAGGTACATTAAATATTTATCTCATCATCTGGGTTAAAATTAGACATATATTTGTTGTTAGCTATAGCATAACGATTGCAGCACTGACTTATACCTCCTCTTACACCCTTTTCTATAAAAAGAAGCATGTCGTAATCAGTGAACAGTTCGATAGCTACTTTAGTATGTAATAACATAGCATCCCATGATAAAGCTGGGGTGGTAAAATACCAACAGGGGTCAAGTTTATAAGTTTGCATGCATATTTTCCGAAAGTTTTCAAAGAGAT